>CAUYPO010101390.1:0-20519 GCA_963574435.1 Cheirogaleus major
GGAAACCACACCTAGCACACCCAGATGAGGGGCGTGGCACACTACAGTTGTAGTTCAGAGAACAAAAGCCTACTTACAGCTCTAAAGGCTTTATCCTCTGTTGGACACTGATACGCGCACATAAAAAAGAAAAAAAAAAAAGGCTTCATCTTCTGAACAGCACCGATACTTGGTGCAGGATGGACGCATGTAGGCTCTAAAAGGAATAAATTCTGATACATGCTACAAGATGGATGAACTTTGAAAATATTATAGGCCAGGCGCTAATCGTAGCACTCTGGGAGGCAGAGGAGGGAGGATGGCTCAAGGTCAGGAGTTCAAAGCTGAGCAAGAGCAAGACCCCGTCTCTACTAAAAATAGAAAGAAATTAATTGACCAACTAAAATATATAGAAAAAATTAGCCGGGCATGGTGGCACATGCCTGTAGTCCCAGCTACTCAGGAGGCTGAGGCAGAAGGATTGCTTGAGCCCGGGAGTTTGAGGTTGCTGTGAGCTAGGCTGACGCCAGGGCACTCTAGCCCAGGCAACAGAGTGAGACTCTGTCTCAAAATAAAGTAAAATAAAATGAAAATCTTATAAGTGAAATAAATCAGAACAAAAGACAAATATTGTATGATCTCACTTATATGAATTAGCTACAACAGATAAATTCATAGAGATGGAAGAATAGAGGGTAACAGGAACTGGGGAAAGGGAGTATGGGGAGTTATTTCATGGGTACAGAGTTCTTATTTGGGATGATGAAAAGTTCTGGAAATGGATAGTGGTGATGGCTAACACTGTGAATGTATTTAATGCCATTAAATTTACATTGAAAAATGATTAAAATGGTAATAAACGAAAATTTTAAAAGAAAAACAAAAACCTGAAGAACAATCTTACTATTAATCAAAGAAATTAAATGGGAATAAAATATGTTCAAAGGATTATTTTCTGTGTCTGTGCTTTTTTTTTTTTTAATATTAAAAGGTTTATTTTAGTAACATTGTAAGGCAACAATTAACCCTCAACAAGTCAGCAAAGCAGGGAAAGGAAATGAACAGACACAATCATTCTGCCTACAGCTTCCTGAGTCAGCAGGCTGGCTCGTGGCCCCCCTTGGTGGTAAGATCTTAAGGAATCCTATCATGCTTATCTGCTAAACTGTGGAAAGAAACACTTCATGCAACAGTCATTCTTAGGTCAAACACAAGAACAAACTACTTTGAAATCACAATTCATCACACTTTCCCTGAATATACAGTACTGTGCTTGCTACTTAAATTCTATAGAAAATAATGCATTTGTTAGTTTGTTAGACCTGGAAAAGACTCTTTTAGAAATGAGTTATTCAAATGACCAGATATTCTTTTTTAAAAAAACCTAACAAGTTTAATCTCAGAGGCTATGATATGACAGACTATGTGCTTATTAATGGAGCCATGAATACTGTGTGTAATTACTTGACCATTTCTGGCATTAAAACAACCTCCCAGAATATTAAGCATGCCCTGAAACTGAAGGCATCTTGTTTCTGACTTTGTACAATATCAAAGCTTCATAATGCTAAAGAAAACCAAAACAAAAGAGAATAGTTTGTATAGGCAAATAAGGAAATAACCCAAGGGCAAAAGGAAAATGATGATTACTACTGAAAAGGAGTAATAGCATCCTTCCTAAAAGGGGAAGGGAGGGATCATAGGGGAAAATATGTTTTTCATACAATGTTTTCAACATTTTGCTGCTTTTTCTATAAATAATTTCTAGTACTCTTCTTTCAGATTAGCCACTGGGACAGAAAATATACCTGTATTTTTAAATTTATTGAGAAATTATTACTGTTAACTTTTTCTCCACAATTGTGATACTATACAAGATGTAAACCCTGCATAACTTATGTAATACTTGACAGATAAATATAGTAGGACCAAGACACTTAAAGCAAATAATATACACTTGAGACTAATTTCTACAAAGTCCAGGAAAGCAATGACTCCACTGTGCAGTGTTGATGCATGTGACAGCCAGCATGTTATCATTCAGCTCTGGCTGCAGCTCTGCTGTCTGCAGAGGCCCAATTAGTTTTCAAGGAATCACAAAGTAGGCAGGCAATGAAGTAGAAAAATAATCCATTTGCTTTGCTAATATATAAATTGACTAAAAGGCATATTTCAATGTTATAATCTCTTATAACCCAATTGTAAATGTCAGTAACTAAAATTAATATTGTTCCACTTATTCCAAGAAATTAAGTTATGAGGTGATATTACATTTGTATTTATACAGTACTACTTTCCTTCTGTCAAGTGATGTATTTCATCTCTATTTTAATAATTAAGATATATTTTTTAACAAGTAAAACTGACTAATGAAAAGAATATCATTTGAGTGTATCGGCTGAAGTATGTTGTGAACAATTCAACAAATTGTTTTGTTTCCCACTGTAATTTTTTCATTTAAGTAGACTTTTTCATCTAAATTTATTGTCCACTTAAGTAACATTAGAGTAGAATTGGTTCTCCTCTATATATACCAAGAAAAAATGTACTAAGCCACTTCCTAGCATATAAAGAATCATTCTTGCCATGTCTTTGGAGCCTAGCAAAAAAAAATGTCACACAGACATTTCCTATCTCCCTTTTTGTGATTGTGATTGGAAAATATAAATAGGTTTTACCAATGTGACAAGATTTCATTTTTATTTCTTATATAACTCTGGAAGCATAGTTTCCATGATCCCATAAATAACTTTTCTTCCCAGTTTTCCAGAAGAGATGTGTTTCCATATTTAAGAATTAAATGTTCTACAAATATTATTAGATAAGGCCAACTCTCCACATATTTTATTGTATGGCTTTGTATCAGATTTAATTATTAGTTTTCCTAAATATAACTGTTCTGTGTAGATGCTCATGCTCTGAAATAGATCTTGTTTTCTATTAAATTTTTTTAAATGTTTATGAGCATTTTATTTTTAAATATTCTTATAAAAATTATCTTATTAATTTTCTTCTGAAAACAAATCCTTTATCTGCAGGAAGACTGCTTTATTATATCTCTGGCTAATAAAGTATGTATATATAGAAAGACAGTAGGAAAGGCAAAAGTATCAAAATTGCTGTTGAAACATATTTCTTAATTATGCTTCTGTTCTTAGAGGTATAACTTCCCATGCAAAAAGAGAAGAGAATGCCACTTCTCTACATTGGATTTAGTTTAGATTTTGATAAAATGTGATGTTACTCTCAGGAATTATATATGGTGGCAATGCTTTGAATATTAGGAGGACCAAAATATACTATATAATTTCAATTTAACTCAAAAAAATTACTAAAAATCAGATTAACTATAAAAAAAAAAACAAGAAAAATACATGAGGCAAAATAATGGGCAACAAAGAAAGTCTGGCTTAGATTCACTTTACTGAAACATTCAAAAGAATAATTTACGAAAGTGAAAAAGAATGCTCCTTTATCCTTCAACTATGAAAATATCAATTTGCCCCTAAGAATAACAATCATGTACACATTAACCAGTTCTCTTACATAACTAACATTGTTTGATGACTTTCATTCTTTTAGAGTTTTAAGTAAAGCAGTAGTAAAACAATCAGGCAGTATCTTACTAAGTAAAACAATATATGACTGGGTGCAGTGGCTCACGCCTATAATCTTAGCACTCTGAGAGGCCAAGGCGGGCGGATCATTTGAGCTCAGGAGTTCGAGACCAGCCTGAGCAAGAGCGAGACCCCATCTCTACTAAAAATAGAAAGAAATTAATTGGCCAACTAAAAATATATACAAAAAATTAGCCAGGCATGGTGGCTCATGCCTGTAGTCCCAGCTACTCGGGAGGCTGAGGCAGAAGGATTGCTTGAGCCCAGGAGTTTGAGGTTGCTGTGAGCTAGGCTGATGCCACAGCACTCTAGCCCGGGCAACAGAGTGACACTCTGTCTCAAAAAAAAAAAAAAAAGAAAAGAAAAGAAAGAAAAGAAAAGAAACGAAAAGAAAAGAAACGAAACGGGAAGCGTGTAGACAGGAGGAAAGTGAAAGCAGAGGTGGCCAAGGGAGACGAGAGAGAGGCGGATGGAAAGCACAGCGAGAGGCAGGAGAGATGGAAGCAGAGAGAAGGCTCCTGGCTGGTAGTTACTCCTATTCATGAAAATAGACTCCCACAGGCAGAAAGAAAACTAGGTAATATGATGCAAATAAAGGAAAGCCAATTTACCTTGAACTTTTAATTATAAGCTCATATCTGTTAAACTATTCCCAGGTTGATAGAATTTACCCCCATTAACTGCCTCAATCAACAGAAGCTTTGGTGAATTTGAGCACAAAGGGGCACTTGGGACAGGTACATGTTACTGTTCTCCCCAGTCCTGAGCCATCTTTTGATCTGCTGCAGTGGATGGAAGCAGGGCCAGTCCCAATTCTTGGGTTAACTGATGTGCCACAGACATTTTCATTGGCCAACTGATCAACCATTCCACCCTGGGTCACGTACTTGGGGGAACCCACGGAGTATAGGAAACAGCCTTCCTTTCCTGGGGATGAGATGCACACTACTTTACTCTAGTACAAAGCAACACCCAACTGCCGAGTAAATGATACAGATGGTATATCCTATAAAATTAAAAGGCAAGAGGCCAGGCATGGTGGCTCACGCCTGTAATCCTAGCACTCTGGGAGGCTGAGGTGGGAGGATCGCTTGAAGTTAGGAGTTCCAAGACCAGCCTGAGAATGAATGTAACCCTGTCACTACAAAAAACAGAAAAACTAGCCAGGCATGGTGGCACATGCCTGTAGTCCCCGCTACAGGTTGCATTGAGCTATGATGACACCACTGCACTCTAGCCCGGGCAACAGAGCAAAATCTTGTCTCTCAAAAAACAAACAAACAAAAAAAAATTAAAAAGCAAGAAGAGTTCCTTCCAGCTTCGGGAGATCAGGGCAGGTGAGAAAGGGCAGGGAAAATATGTCCAGGGAAGCCTTGTTCTTCACTTTATCAAATCACAGGGACCTTAGTGCTCTTTGTGGGATGAATCTTGACCCCTTCACCTGGTCCCACCTTGCACTCAAGATCGCACGCCACTCTGAGTGCCTCCAGCCCCAGGTGCTTGCCAAGGCTCTTCATCATGTCCATGCATTTGCCACTTTGAGCAAACCAGGTCAGGTCCCCTGCTGGGAATGCTCACAGGCCCCTGTGCTTCTTGTTTACAGCACATATCATTAGTGATCGTATGGCTATTTGTGTAGTTCCTTGAACACTGTGAGTTCCAGGAGGGCAGAGGCCACACTGTTTTGTCACCGCTGTATCTCCAGTGAGAACACTGAGCCTGGCACAAGGCATGCACTCAATAAACAGTGGCAGCTGGTCAAAGAGATGGCATCAGTCCAGCCTGAGTCAGCACAGGCCTAGGGTCTTAACCCTACTCTGAATCTCCAACATGGCTATGGCCCTGGAAGAAGGGAATCAGATAATCAGCACAAAGAGGTAAGATTTAACACCAGCCCCAAAGTAGCCTAAATGATCAGGTCACTAGCTGAGTGACTTAGTATAATATTTTAAATACAGAGCTTTAGACAGAACAATGGGAGCCCCAAACTCCTAGGTTCAAGCAATCCTCCTGCCACATCTAGCCAAACATGAGCTAAGAGTGTGCAAGAGCTTAGGTTCTCACAGTTACTTTTTGAGGCTAAAGAAGGAAAGACACTGCACAAGCCTTCAAGAAACAATAACTGATATGGTCCAAGTGAAGAAGAAGTGTAACTGGTTTAGCTAGCTTCCTCTCTAAAATCCTGGTGCTGACTTCATGTTAGAACACAGGTTTAATGAGCATGCATCCCTCATCCCAGCGGTTATGCACAGAGGAGGGCAAAGAGGAGAATGTTGCCTTGCCCAAGCTCTGGTCTTGTCTCAACCCACAGACTTGGAGAAAATGTTTATAGTGTCCATTTCAGTATTTATTTAGCATTTTTATTTAATAGACCACTTGTATTTATCAGTGCCTGCATCAAAGTTCCTGAGTGAATCACCTAATTTCAGAAGTGGAAAGAACTTTGGAATTCATCTTCAATCCAACATTTTATGCTTATGAAAAGGCAGGGCCCAGGTGGTTAAGGAACTTGTCCAGGAGCCCAGGGTGGGTTCACAGAAGCACAATCCCCCAGGACTGGAGTCTGGGCCCAGGGTGAGGTCAAAGGGATTCATGTCTACCCTGTCAGAGAACTCCTGAGCTCATTTCCAAAAGTCAATCTGGGTCATTGAGGCATTAACAACATTCTGTAAAATATCTCTACTAATAAGTAGTATGCAGCATTTGGTATGGCATCTGGTGTGATCTTTCAGGATAAAAAGGGGTTGATTAAATTATTATCCTTATTTGGCCCTCATAAAACACAAATCTTTTCCACTATTAAAAAATATATATTAGATATATGTGCTGCATGATGAAGAAATAAGTGGAAATGCAGGTTTTATAGGATTTCCCAACCACCTATAATAGTGGGAGTGGTTTTTTGCTTTTTGCTTTTTTTTTTTTTTTTTTTGAGACAGTCTTGCTCTGTTGCCTAGGCTGGAGTGCAGTGGCATGATCACAGATCACTGCAGCCTCAAACTCCTAGGTTCAAGCAATCCTCTCGCCTCAGCCTCCTGAGTAGCTGGAACTACAGGTGGATACAACCACATCTAGCCAATTTTTAAATTTTTTGTAGAGACGGGGTCTCACTAGGTTGCCCAGGCTGGTCTGGAACTCCTGGCCTCAATGGATCCTCCTGCTTCAGCCTCCTAAAGTGCTGAGATTATAGGTGTGAGCCACCACACCTGGCAGGAGTAGTATCTTTCTTGGTAGTGATACTAAACTGCTTACAGAGTTCCTCTAAATACTATTTCCTGCTATTGTGCTGTTGCCCATGGCATTCTCTCTGCAAGGAACACCTTCCCCCACACTCCCACATTTCCCGGCCAAACTCCCACCTACACATCAAGGCTGCAGTCAGAAAAGTATATGGACATTAGATAAGCATTTCAAGGTAACTTAGTTTCTCTCTTTACCTTAAGGTAACAAACAATCCTTGCAGGATGTAAGAAAATGACTAACAATGGCAAGAAGTTTGCATACCACTGTGTACTCTGTTGAGAAGTGTCACAAAAACGCAAGGTAATATTTTATTAATTTATTTAATCTGATTCCTTGAGACACATAAAAAGTAGTTTTGATGGATGAATCAACCAACCCAAGATCAATAGCCTGGTCTGCTGTATTCTTTTCTCTGTCCAAGCCACAAGCCAAAGGAAACCCACCCTCAATTTACAACTTTGCAAAATATGCTTTTGAACGTGGACTCCTGAATCTGCTGTGGTTATTAAAAGGATAATAACCTCCTGCTGCATCTGTCAGGATGGGATAGGTTACGGTATGGTAACAAATAACCCCACACACAGCCTGAAGATGACCACAATGGTCCCTCTGGGATCAACAAGGAAAACCCAGCAACCCCATCGTTCTGGTCTTTTACCTGACAATCTGGGTTAGCCAATTCTGTGGCTGACATCAGTTAGAAGGGTATGACCCTTTCCTTTCCTCCAGCCGCCTACAGAGCTGTCTTGCAGAGTGCAGTGCGGATTAGAAGTGACAATGTTTGTAAAACGCCCAGGGTACTGCCTGGCATATATCAATAGCCAGTAAATGCCAATGATGGCTGCTTACCACTGTCATTAGCATTATCCCCACTCCTCTTCACATCACAATCATGATATTGTTATTGTAATTCTCATAGAGCAATGTTTCCTGAACATGTCCTGAACATCACCTGGAGAGCTTAAAAAACTACTAAGGCTTATGTCCCGGCCCCAGAGCTTATGAATTAATTCATCTAGTATGTTACCAGGTGATTCTGATGTGCAGACAGGTTTGGGAACCAGTGTTATAGAGGCAGCAAAATTCATATACATGCATAAATATATTTGTATTGCATACACACAAACACACACACACGTGCGCACGTGTGCGCACACACATGCCCGCTCCCAGGTTCCGTGAATCTTGCTCTATGACAGTAGCAGTTATATCCATTAGGGGGAGCTAGGTTATGCTGTGGTAACAAACAGCCCCTAAATCTCATCCCTAAGGACAACCACAGTGATCACCCTCTAGGGTGGCAATGAGCCTGGCAACCCTGTTTTTCTGGTCTCTACCTGACATTTAAGCCTGTGCATTTTATCCTTAGACCTTTCTCATGTTCTGTTTACTTTTACTTTATACCTTTTCCAAGGTCCAATTGAAGAAATTGCCTGGCCCAGAGTAAATCAGAACCCAAAAATTACACCGATGTGGACAGACAGGGGGGAAATATGGTTAGAGGAGGGCCACTAAGGGCTCTCGTAATTAAAACTATGCTTTGCTCAACTCTCTATCCTCAAGATCCAAAGCAAAGCAGACAACATGATTGAAAGGTGGATACATAAATTAATTATCATCAGTAATAACCTGGAAAAAAGGCAGACACAGGAACTCAAAAAGCACAGCATCTAAGTTGAAAACCTTATTTAACAATTTGTCATCATCAACCACCATTTGTATTTCCCCCTTTTTGGTTAATTTCTCCCAGGATGAAATTATAACTGCTGGGGTGGAAAGGAAGTAAGTGAGGTCAGTAGACCTAAGAACAAGTGTGAGCCTTTTCACCTGGCAGCAAAGTGCAGGACACACACACTGGACGCAGGGAGCAGTATGAACACATTTTGCCAGCAGCACACAAATGATTTTCAGCAAATCGTCTTCCTGCTCTGTCGGATGTTATGTCTCTGCAGAGTCTGGAGAGAACCAGAAAACCCAGCTTGTTTGCCCTCATTTTGGCAGTTTAATTTAGGAATCACACTGGCTTTACATAAACCACCCAAAAAAACAGTATTCTGTATTTTGAAGGCACAAGTGAACTTGGGCCCAAGGGAAAGCAGCATTGTATACGGGTTACATAATAGCTACTCTATTCCTTTAAAACCTAATGGCATTCTGAGGCATTGTCGGTTAACAATGGTTCTACTTTTCTCAGAAGCTCATTCAATTTTCTGTTGTTTACCTGAACCTGGAAGAAGGGTTTTCCTCCCATCTATAGTTGGTTAAAGAAAAAAAGCAGGCAGGATTCCTCTAACAAAAGCTTGAAATGAAAAGCAGTGACTACTCCCAAGGCCCTGCTTATTATAGAAGAGTCATTAAACAAATCTTTTTAGGGTCTCTATTAATGATCTATTTCAGCGGTCCTCAACCTTTTTGGCACCAGGAACTGGTTTCATGGAAGATAATTTTTCCACGGAAGGAAGGAGGCCAGGCACCCGGGGGACTATCGGGGGAGGTGGAGCTCAGGTGGTGATGCACGACCCTGTTTTCCTAACAGACCGCGGACAGGTACCAGGGGTTGGGGACCACAGATCTATTTTCTCTACCATTATCACAAAAAAGGAGAGGAAGTGGTGTGAGATCCACAGCCACAGACACCTTGTTTGCTTGCTAGGTGTGTAACTGACTCTCTGGACTTGTTTCCTCATCTGTAAAATGGAAATACTTACTTACTTGGCAGGGGTATTATGAGAACTAACTACAAAAATACATGTTAAGTACCTACCATCCAAAAAATGCAAATGCCTTTCCTCAGGAAGCTCACTGAAAGGTGAGTTTCTAATGAGAAGAGATAATGCCTTACTCATCTTTGCATGGTGATCTAGCCCACTGAGACTGTCATTGCCTCTTTGCCAACGTCTTTGCTCCACTCCTCCCCCACAAGAGGCATCCTTCCCTCACACACACCTCGTCTCCAATTCCAGGGATGGGTCCTGCATGGTCTGAGCCAATCAGTGTTATCCTATTTCCCCTGCCACCCTGACTGGTTGAGAGATGGATGCATGTCCTGAGATGATCCAATCCAAGGGAAGCTCAGGAAATTTGTTCAATGGCTCTGGGGAGAGATAGTAGCTCTTTCCTCTCCCACCATGATGAAGGAAGTCAACCTGAGAACAAAGCCAATGAACAGAAGTACAGAGCTGAGAGAATCACAAAGAAATGAATCTGGAACCCTGATCAAAGTGTGCCTGAAATCTATGCTACCGCTCTATACTTTCGGGTTATGTGAACCACTTCACTGCTTCTATTAATTATCCCACTGAATGAGGATTTCTGTCATTTGCAACTCAAAGCATACTAACACATCCTGGAGTATGGCTGAATAAATCACTGAATGAAAGATCCTGCAAAAATGTCATCATACTTCCCATGATTTAACTCAGACTTCAAGTTCCCTGGGAACAGAAGCCCTATCCACCTTGGGCACACAGGGCCTAACAGAGTTTCTGTACACAGGCCCTCCATGAGTACTTCTTTAAATAAATGGATGGAATGAAACTTACCAAAGGAGTTTCAGAAGCTTTTAAAGCCCCACTCACCGGATGTGTCTGGATCAAAGGAACATCAGCAGGAAGCACATAATATTTGGAGCCATCAGACAGGCCTGAGCACAAATCAGGACTCCAAACAAGCCTCCCCTTCCTCCCCTGCAAAATGAGAATAATGATACCTATCTCCCTGGGCAAGGGGAGCCATGTCAAAGCACTAGGGGAGGCTACATTCAAGAAATATTTTTCTCCTCCTGTTAAACTAACTCTGCTTCATACCATGAGTTCTGCCCTGAGGTTGAGAAAACAGGGTCATCATAGGTACCTGTGGTAGGATGCACTCTGGACCACCTAGCAGAGCCAGCCCTGAGAGGATGAGAACAGGTGAGGTAGGCTCTGAGCTTCCCATCCCTCAATATACACCCATTCCCTTTAGGAGCAGAATCCCAGGCAGAAGGTGTATGTAAAACTAGGCCATCCAGCTTTGTGACTTTGCTGGTTGCCTCCCAACAGAGGTGTGGGAATAGTGCAATTGGCAATATCACAGTTCTGTACATCCCTAGAGGCTGTTATTTGACCATTGAGAGGTAATGTGGAACTCAGCTAGACTGTAAGCTCCAGGAGGGCAGGGGCTTGCCTCATTCTCTGGTCTATCCCTGGCACCCCGAAAGCATCCAGTGAATTATTTCCTGCATACATGAGTGAAGAGGAGTGAGTGGACAAACAAATAGTGATGAAATCAAGATTCTCAGAATAGAACTACAGCAAAACCCTGTTATGTAGTACAGCCTGCTGGTTGTGCAGCAACTAAGTCAAAGACCTAGAAATGACAGTGGACATCTGAGACTGGCAGATCTGGACTGAATTCTGGCACTGTGAGTGCCGGGGCCTGAGACCTCAGGCATGGTTTACTCAACTCTCTGAGCCACAGTTTCTCTCTCTGACAAAACACAATTAACGAAATTAAATTTAAAAATTTTTAAATGCAACTATAAATAGGGAGAAGAGATTGAAAGGCTATATACCAAAATATTCATAGCAATTATCCCTAGGTAGTAAGATTATTAGGAGGACTTGCCTTTTTCTCTTTTTTTGTGCATATTTGGATTTTCTATAATCAACATAAATTGGTTGTCTAATAAAATGAAAATAAATGTGGGGTGATTACAAAATAAAGTGTCTAACCCAGCACCTATGACATAAAGTGGAAACCCAGTAAATGTCTCTTCCCTATGAATGCCCTTCAGACATTTGGAAACAGCTATCATATGTCTCTTCTGTCTCCTATTTCTTGTTAAATATTTCAGCTAATTTAATAGCATCCTTATATGACTTGATTCCAGGGCCCTCTCCTATCCCTCCTCTCTGCAAAGGCTCCATCTGTTAAAACCCCACTCCGGGTATTGTATAACCAGCTTACAGAATCAGCAGCACGCTCTTGTTTGCTCATTCATCTGTTAATTCATTTACCGAGTAAACACTGATTAAAAACCTACTATATTGGACATTCTTTGCTTTTTGCCTACCCACCATTCACAAATGGTTCCCTGATTTCCCTGGGAGATGACCGCCTTCCCTCATTCTCAGTCCTTGTGCCCAGAAGGTGCAGACCCCACCATAGCTTCTTAAGGGGGACAGGCAGTTGACTCAGGATGGCCAGTCAGAGCATGGCATTCACCTGGCCATAGGGATTGGTTCAGGGATGTGCAGGTTACCCAGAAAAGACCAATCAGAGACAGTGAGACTCAATTCTAATACTTGTCAAACTACTGGGAAAGTGGCCTTTTTTACCTCCTGCTTAGACCCACCAACAGCCACCTTGCACCACAATCCAAAATTAAATGTAGGCAGCACTAAGAAAGGGTGAAAAGCTGTGTTAGCCTTGGCAACACTGCAAGCCTTGGATCCTCCATGCCTTGGGTTCCATCCCTAGACTTTTGAGTTACATACACCAACAAATCCCCTTTCTGCAGAAGCCAGTTTGAGTTGGGATTCTGTTTCGAGGTGGACAGAATCCTGACATGAAATCCAAAGTGCTGTGGCATATGCTGCATACTGGCTATACCCAGGTAAGGCAAGATGACCCGTGCCATCTTTCCAGGCACTCACAGATAGTTATAAACAACTGCAATTATTTAAAGCCAATAAGATAATTGCTTTAATTAAATATTAATACTACATAGTGCAATATGAGCACAGGAAGAGTGATCAGGGAAGGCCTCACACAGCAATAGCATTTAAACCTACTCTCTAATCTCTATTCAGGCAGTGAAGATAGAATTACTGTTTGGAGGAGTCAGATAACACTGTTGATTCACGTTCTTCTGGCAGTAAACTAAAACCACTACAGCCCACATTTCACATAGGGCCAATGCTACTTAAAGTGCTTAACAGTGCTCTCTGAAGGAGCCCACAAAATACCATCTCAAGAGACCAACAAAATGCCAAGGTCAAACAACTCTCACTCGCAGGTGGTTCATCTGTATGTTACAGATGATGTTACACTCTTACATAATACCCAGGTCAGTTTATGTGATTTTGATTCTATAAGCTTAAGTGTTCATTCCACTTTTCTTGCTCATTTGGATTATTGTTGATCAAATCAGGACAGCATCATAGCAACAGCCCTTTCAAGATGAATAACCTACTTACTGAATTTATTTCCAAACGATAACAAGGGAGAGGGAAGAGAGAAAGCCTTTGGTTCTATAAAACATTTCACTATGGATTAGAAATGTGGCTCATTGCAGAAAACAACACAACATAAAAGCACCTCTGGGAATATCTATTTTGCTAAGAAAGGCCCTAAAAGTCACCATTTTCAAGTGAACAGAAGCAAGTGTCTCTTAGACCTTTGATGATGCATACTTCACGGGAAAGTTGTAAAGATAAAATCATTCTAAAAAGAAGGACACCACAGGACAAATTCTCCTTGCCTTTGTTGTTTCTAAGTATATCAGCTATTCATTTGGTCCAGAAACACAGCTCCAACTTTCCAGAGCAAAGAATCTTACAGTTAAAAAAATTAATACAGACATAATACTTCTATGTGGTCTCAAGAGAGGTGCCAGGGATTTGGTGGCAGGAGGGAAAAAGGCTTGAGATGCCTTCCAGATAACTCAGATTTCTAAGAAGCAGCTGGGTTACCCCTGTTTCTAAAATACCTTTAAGACTGCCATTGAATTCCACTTCCTCTACTTGCATGCCACAGGACTTGGCACAACTACCAGACTTCTCCTCTTCTTGAAAATGGGATTATCATTTATCACACATTTCCTGGGCAGCTCTATGTTCCAGATAGCGCCAGGCAATGGAGAGACCTTCCGTGTTATGGATGTGTAAGGACTAAGCCAGCTAACACAGGTGCCTGATGCTTGGCAGGTGCTCAATAAATGTTGGTTTCCCACTGGAGATTAGCAACCTCACCTAGGAGATCTGCTAACCTCTTCTAAAAATGGGAGGTTGTATTTTGTTTTGTTTTAAATTCAAGGGAGATAGAAGGGCAGAGTTCCACTCTTGTTCTGTTGTCTCTTCCTGCCCCTGTGATATCACACATGACATTACTACTTCCTGAAATTCCACCCCTGCATGCACAAAGTTTTTTCTTTAATTTGTTTTTAATAGAAAAAGTACTATATGCTTATGCTTAAAATTTCAAAATATATATATATATAAAAGGACATACAGAAAGATATCTTCCACCCACCCCAGAACCCACAATCCTCTTGGCTTTGGCTTTTCCCAATACAGTATTCTCCTAGTCACCCTTTTTTTTTTTTTTTTTTTGGTGTCCTTCTAGCATTAGTCTAGGCATAATCAAGCATGTGTACAAGTGTGGGTGGCTATGTATAAGCACTTATACCACTCTCTTGTTTTTCCACACTTGGGAGCATATCACATCTACTTTCCTTTTCCTTATGTTGCCTTTTTAAAAAAAATTAACTTAAGAATGTATCCTGGAAATCATTTCTCCTTAGCACATATGACCCACTATTTAAATAGTGGCAGAGCATTCAATCAATTCCTTATTGACATACGTTTAAGTTGCTGCCGGGGTCTACTACAAATAATGCTGCAATGCATATATGTTAACATGCATCTTCACACACATTTGTAACTGTAAGAATGACAGGTTGTATAAGACAAAATCCTTGAAGTGCAATTGGAAGATCAGAGGGCATGTGCACTTAAAATGTTGGTAGACAGTGCCAACTGCCCTTCAAAGAGGTTGTACTAATTTTCCCTCTCACCAACAGTGTAATGAGTATGCCTGTTTCTCTACCCACATTCACAAAAGGTTGTTGTTTTGTTTTGTTTTGTTTTTAAATATAAAAGAAGAAAGAAGGGCAGAGCTCCACTCCTGTCCCGTTGTCTCTTCTTGCCCCTGTAATAACACATGTGACATTACTATTTCCTGAAAATTCCACTCCTGGATGCACAACCCAGAGATCAGAGTTTAAAATAAAATAAATGTCAAAGGCAGTGGTGTGCTGGAGCCGGTTCATACTGGTTCAAGAGTCCTGACTGTGTTCATCTCTTTCAAACTCCATTTTCAGTGACATCATATTGGTAGTTTGAAATTAGTCATGGTGGAAGTATTTACACCATAGGAATCAGCAAATGCTACAAATCAGGGCTTCTTTTCTTTCCCCAGAGAGATTGCTGTAAACATTTACCAGCATATCAATGCACACTACTGTGGAAACTGAGGCTGTGCTACCCTTCTTTGAATATTTCACCCTTTATGCTGACGTGGTCACAAATTCTTGGAACCTAAGGGATGGAGGAGATCTGAAAGGATATCTAATCCTTATGTGTTCTAATATTGTTTCTCCCTTAGTCTCTCATTGAAGACATAAATAGTACCCTCTTTGTCTCTTTACAATCCTTTCATATTTCTAGCTTTCTATCACTTAGTACTTAGTCGTGGTGATTTCTCACAATGTAGTAATCGCAAATACCGACTCTAGGCCACACCAGACAGCCTGGCATCAAATCCTAGCTGCAATACCAGCTGTGTGACCTTGGGCAAGTGGCTTAAACTGCTATGTCTTAGTTTCCTTGCCTATAAAATATGGATAATGATAATAATGCCTCCTCACAACTTTGTTCTGAGAATTACATGAGTTAATGCAAGTAAAGTACACAGAACAGTGGCACATACTATGCACTTAACAAATGTTAACCATCATTATTGTCTTCCAGCTCACTAATTCTCTCTTTAGCTATATCCAATCTGTCATTTAACCCTTTTGTTGGATTTTAATTTTAATGAATAATTTTCATTTCAAATTTGGCAGCTTTTCAAATCAACCTATTCTTTTTTCATCTTTCTTTACATTTCTATGTCATCTTTAGTTCTTAATCATCTCAAATATACTATTGTATAGTCTCCTTTAGAAGTGTTTGTTACTTCCCACTTGGAGTAGTTTGTTTCCTGAATAGTTTACAGTTTTTAATTGTGAACTCATCTTCAGAGAAGGTTGTTCTTTCTGTGGGAGTCCTGGTAGGTACAGGTTGTTGAAATCTCCCTATGGAGTGATTTTATGTTTGTGGTAGTGGTTTTCATGGTACTAGACTAGTTTTTATACTAATTTTTCAGGTTGAAGAGTCTCATACCTCACAGGTAATAAAAATACAGATTCCACAACAATATATGGTACAGTCCTTTGTTTTTAATTTCTTGCTGGTGACTTTCTTCCACTCAAGGCAAGCTTCCTCTCTATTTCTCCAGGCAGTGAAGTTTTTCTAGCCCCTTTTCATGCAGAGCTCAGACCTTCAAGGCTCCATAGCACTCAATTCTACCTTGAGCTCAGGCCTTATTTCTAGACCCACTGTGGCACTAAAACTTTAGCCCCCAGACTCTATAGCCTATGCCTAGCTACAAAAGCCCCAAGAGTGGTCATAGCTTCAGATCACATGCAATCATTTGACTTAAATTCTCTCTTCACTTTTGACATTTGTGGATTTGTCTTTCTTATGAGTTCCTCTAGATATAATTCTTATATTTCAATCAACTCTGCATTCACATCAGGAAGGACTCATGCAAATCAGCTCAGCTCCCCACATCGCCAGAAGTGTTCCACATTACCAGATCTAATATAGCCACTTACCCACACTTGAGTTCTATTCACATTAAAATTGCATCTTACTCAAGAGTTTGCTTCTAAAATCAATGTATAATATTAAAATTAAAAGGAACCAAAATTCCTCTCGAAAAATCCCACAATAAGGTCTCATGTTGGAGACAGACCATCTCTCATGAAGTCCAAGAAAGCCAGTTTTTACTTCCGTGCTGGATTTGGTTTCTTAGGTTGAGCATCATATGAAATAGCTGGCTTGGATCTAGGGGCCATCTTGTGTGATAATTAAAATCCATAAATATGAGAAACACACTCGATGGCACAAGATGCTCACACTCTAAAAAGCCATGGGAACAAAGACCAACAGACGGAACAGCAGATCCAAGTCTGCCATTCACACTCACTCCAAAGGAGACGCCTGTTGGGTGGAATGTCAGAATCACCCATGCTATTTAAAGTGTTGTTTTTATCTCTGTTTTGTTTTTGTTAAGCAAGTATATTTGGATCTGGATAAGGTAGAAGCATGAATCTAAGATGATAGAAGTCAGAAGAGTGGTTATCTTTGGGGCTCTACAAACTGCAAAAGGGCATGAGGGAACATTCTAGAAAGATGGAAATATTGTTTATCCTGATTTGGGTGGTGGTTAGATGAGTGTAACATATTAAAAATACATCCAGCTATACAATTAAGATTTGTGCATTTTACAGGATAATATACAAATATAATATATATGTTATAGCTTAACTAAAACAAAAATTAAAAGCATGCCTGAGCAGAGACTACTGTGTTGTATTCTGCCAAGGGTCCCCATTCTATGATTAAGCCTCACCAGAGGCTGATTAGTCAAATGGAGGGCAGTGAGGAGACCAGGAAACACAAGAAAAGAAGAGGCAGAAAATATAAGTACCCTGTTGAGGATAGAGGGCACCCAAGCTCAAAGAATTGATGGTTTTCCAAGAGGGTCCCTGTAGAGGTGACCAGACTGCAGTGGTTAAGAGGACTGTGGTTAAGAGCACTGGCTTTCCATCCGGACTGCTTGGATGTGAACACGGACTCTGCCCCTTACTAACAGAGTGCCCTTGGGCAAGTTACTTCTTTTTTCTTTTTTTTTTTTTTTTTAATTTTTTTAGAGACAGGGTCCAGCTCTGTCACCCTGGCCAGAGTGCACTGGCCCAATCATAGCTCATTACAACCTTAAATTCCTGGGCTCTAGTGATCCTCTGCTTCAGCCTCCTAAATAGCTGGGACTACAGTCACAAGCCACCAGAGCCCTATAAGTTTTTATTTTTTTGTAGAGACGAGGTCTTGCTATGTTGCCCAGGCTGGTCTCAAACTCCCGGCCTCAAACAATCCTCCCACCTCAGCCTCCCAAAGTGCTAGGATTACAAGTGTGAGCCACCATGCCAGGCCACCTCTCTTCTTTGAATCTCAATTTTGTAGGGCTGTTGTGAAGTTTAAACAAGTTAATTTGGGTAAAGTTTTAGCATAGGGTCTACATATAGTAAACATTCAATAAATATTAGGTATTATACTTATTACTAATGATAGGAGGCTGGAAGTGTCTTCTTCCCTCCAAAATTATAGCTCTTATTTGAATTAATTTGACTTGATAACTTTATAGGTTCTCAATAAATATTCATGGAGTAAATGAAAGAATGCATATGTATTCTGATTTCAACACAGGCAAAAGGTTCTTATTTCTACTGAATTGAAATCCATCTCCTGACCTTTACCATCCACTTTAATTTTTCCTTATAGTGAAGTGGTTAAGAGTATAGGCTCTGGAACCAGATGGCCATGGTCAGATTCCAGCTCTGTTACTTACCAACTTGGTAACCTTGAATGAATTACTCAAACTCCAGGCCTCGGTTTCTTCTCCTGTAAAAGAGGTATAACAAGGGATTAAGCAAGTTACAACAGTCCTTAGCACATAAAAATCCCTTGATAAATCTGAGCCACTATTATTTTTTTCCCATACTAGAGGCGTGGTCTGGGAATAACAACTTCAAATAGCATTTATACAAAATATTATAGTTTACAGAATTGTTTCACGAACACTTTTTTCACTTAATACTCAAAATAGTCTTGTGTATTACAAATAAAGATGTGGAGATTCAGAGAAGTCAAGTCACTTGCAGAAGGTTGTACAACAAGCAAAAAGCAAAGACTCAAACCAAACTCCTATGACTGACTGACTGACAGTTTGGCTAGAACCTGTTGTCCCAAGGAAAGAGAGTGAGGCCAGAGCTATCCGTTGAGCTGCAGAATTCTAAGATAAAGGATATTGGAACCCTAGGCTGCAGCCCCAAGTCTTGGTCCCAGCAAAATGCTCAGCCCAACTTGCATTTGAACTGGTCTTAGTCATTCTGCCCCCTGAATCACTTCCTGTTTTAGGTTTCTACTTTGCAGAGAAAACAAAATACGTACATTATACCAGCCTTGTCACCCTCAAAGATCTCGTATGGCAACAAAAGCTTATGAATCAAAGAGAGTTTTCATAAAACCATACTTAAACATCTCATTTTAACACATTCACCAACATTTTGCGTGAAGATCAGAGTAAAGTCTGCAGTGTCTAGACACTCTTATCATTGGATAGAAGAGCAATAGAATGCCCTTTTTCCTGGTCTTTATTTTGATTAAATCTTTAGCTGCCTTAGTGTTTTGTCTTTGCTTTTCATCGGGTACTGAAACTACCGGAAGCCACTTAACCAGCCTCATTTTATTCACAAAAGGTTTGGGGGCCATGTCTAATTGTCGTGGGAGAACACTGTCTGCTGATAATTCAACCACTTCTGCCTTGGCCAGCTCTCCTTTTGTTTGCCCGCACAGGTTTTCTTTTTGCTGTTATTCTTTTTGTTGTATCAGTGTGGTTTCACATTCCCTTCTAAATAATAATTACAGAACTACTCAGTGGCCAAAGAAAGACAGGGTTTAATTTAAGAACCATTTAAGCACTTGGCAAGCTATGCCCTAAAATGTGTGCACACAACACACATACCATGCACATACTACACACATGAACACCGCACCATACATACACACACATATGTGCACACACGTGCCCAGACTCATGATTACTGTTTTCCTGACTCCTCTTGCAACGTCATCCAGTTATAGTAAGGATGTTTTTTCCTTCCTCTGATTCTCACCAGATTTACAAAATAGAAAATGGAGACAAGTTGTTCACTTGGGAAACATTTTAGCACCTTGGGCAAAGTCACAGAAATTAGAAAAAACACACTAAGTCACTCTCACAAAACTCTTGTTTGTTTTTAAGAATACTAAGAGTAAGTTGATGACTGCACCACTTAGAGACAAACCCAGGACACAGAGTGTGGCTCTGACAAAAGGAAAGTGGGCATCTTGAAACAAGGGTGACTTGTTTTCATTTCCAAGCTACGAGCAAAGAGAATCTGGACTACAGCTCCAGAAACCACATCTTGTCTCCTCTTTATACTCACGCCATGGGTTCCAAGCCCTTTTCAGCCTCCTGGAGAATCTGACTTTGGCCAAGTCACCTAACCTCTCTAAGCTCCTGCAGCTGGCAATAAAGGAAGGACACTCATTCCCAAGCACTGTGGCCATGGAGATAATTCCAGGAAGTAAACCATCCTCCCAGCCCCCCAGGAGCTTTGGGAGATTAGTGTGAGCAACTACAGGTGACTGTTACAACTGGGTGAGTACAGGTGCTGGGCATCACAGTAAAGAGTATTTAATTAACTCAGCAGCAGATGGAAAGTCATGGATTATACACGAAAGGCTTCCCCAAGGAGGTGATATCTAAGCTGAGAACTAACAGACAAGTTAGAATTGGCCAGAGGCAGGAGGGGACCCAGCAGAGGGAACAGCCCATGCAAAGCCCACAGTTTAGACCGCAGGTTCACCTGGCCAAGCAAGCATATGAAGTGGAAAGAGAGATGAGCCTGGATATTGGGGAGGTAGGGGAGAGGTTGCCAGGGTAACCTCTGTGGTCCCTGCCAGCTCTCAAGCCTGACTCTGTGGTCCTGTTTTTCCCTGACTGCCCTTTCACTGGCATGCTGAAGTCCCCAAGTCTGCTACAGGGCAG
>CAUYPO010101392.1:0-13109 GCA_963574435.1 Cheirogaleus major
AGGCGTGAGCCACCACTCCTGGCCTTCATTTATATCTTGATCAGTATCTTTTTCTGAATGTCTCCTTGCTGTTAACTAGATTTTTTATCACCTCCTCACTTCTCTTTTCAACCATAAATATTTAACTCTATCCCAAATTCAATTTTACTTTTTCTCATGTTTATTCTCCCCATTCCTTTCAACTCAAGTCCACAGTACCTCTTATCATCTCTCACTTTTTATTGTAGTTTTCGCCCTAGGAATTCCTCATAAAATGATCAGCAAAGCAATTTATATGAGAGTAGGAATATAAAGACTTTTTACTTAAATGGCTAGTATAAAAGACAGTTTCTGAAGTTAAATAAGGAAGATTTATTATCAAAATCTGTGACCATTACATGACCAAATTATGAAATTAACAGAAGATTTCTCCCCTGTTCCAAATGAAGGGATGTTCCCACCACCACCAGATGATGACATTTATGATGGGATTGAAGAGGAAGATGCTGATGATGGGTAAGAACAATCAGTGAATTGCTTTTTGCAAATTATTGTATGTGCTGTAACCTAGTTTTGATTTCCAATTAGAACAAAACCAGAAAATAGTGTTCTTTGTTACATTACTCCAAATTAGTTGGGTATTTAACAGCAATAGCAAATCAAGAAGTGTAATTGCACTACACTTAATGAAAGGGTAGATTAGAAGAATCTCAACGACTATGACAAAAGAAGTGAAATGAAAAAGGGATAAATTACAGGTGTTGTAGATGTTTTTACAAACCTTTTCCAATCATTTATTCATCAGTCAACAATTTACTTTTATAATAATCTCTGGAGAGTTTATCAGTTGCATGATTATTTCTTGTACAATAACATAAATATTAGGCAACCCAAATAAATTGAGACCATATGTTATCATGGCAGAACCGGTACTGAATACTTAATCCTTTAGCTTAATAATAAAATCTTTGTACTTATTATTATATTTAATAATAATTTATAAAAATAAAAATACTTTAAGTTAATAATAAAATAAATTTTCTTTCCATTTTAAAAAGGCATATTTAAAATTTTATATCTATTAATTATTTAATTTTAATCATAAATAAAGCTAAATTAATGTTTAAAATTTAATCCTAACTGACTTAACTTCAGATTTTAAGAACCAAGAGAACTCTCTCGATAGAAAAAATGATTAGCCTTGTAGTAGCCGTGTCAAAACACCATGATCTGTAAGTTTAATAGCATCATCTTGTTGAATACAATGTGTCGTTTACTGCCTGAATGATTACTGCAGTATAAATATAAAGAATCTGAATATCCATTCAATGTCTTCACATACCACTAATTACTACATTCTGATCAATGCCTGCGTGCTCCAAAGCTCCACACTACAGGTTGAAGAGAAGAGTAACACGTGGTCCTGGGGAATTTTGAAGATGTTAAAGGGGAAAGATGACAAAAAGAAAAGTATACGAGAAAAACCTAAAGTCTCTGAGTCAGACAGTAACGAAGGTTCATCGTAAGAATCAACCATCTAAATCCAGTGCACAATAACTACACTAATATTAATTTGACAAAATGCTACTAATATTCAATAATCAATAACCAAATTCTGATAGGCTTAAACCATCTTAATGTTATTTTCCATTAATCATCTTAGCCTCATTTATGGTGTCATCCTTTAAACTCATGCATTACATAGAGGAGCCCAAGTAGTCAAAAATCATCATGTAGTTCAAAGATATATTTCACTTTCCCCACAAATGTGCACAAAAAGACACTGACACACAAGTGTACACACACCCTCACACGCTCATACACAAACACACATGCCATTTAGTAGGATTTTTTAACTGTAGTATTTCATTTAAAAGCTCACAATTCTAATTCCACATTTTACTATACAGTGTTTTGTATTAACTACTCTTAAAAATATACATTCTCTTTTAAAAATTAATTTTTTAGAAATAAAGGACATGATTTGGAATTTCTTTTCTCTAAATAGTGTTTAAAATCTTTGTAACTCTGTTCCATAATAATGACATATTAATATTATTTGAATTATATTTCTCTGAAATCATTCTAAATATCTCGAGTTTGTCTAAATAAAAACTAAGCCAAAATTTCTCTTTTTTCATCCCAAAAATAAGCCTGTAGTATAAATTCCATACATATGAATTTAAGGATCTTAATCATGTTTCCTGGTACAAGAAAGTTTTTCTCTTTTATGTATACCTAATAAGTTCACTATATTTAACTAAAGTCCTTATAAGATATTAATTCTATATAGCATTCCTAATTTTAAACCCTTTTATGAAACACCAAAACAACAGTACAATAAACAGTTGAATTGAAATTTTAAGAAAACGTGAGAAGATCTCTCTTGAGCAGTATTATGCAAATATAATCCTTACTTTCAAATAAGAGAGTTTTTTCCTGCTTCAATTACACATCATTGAATTCTGATTTTGAATCATTTGAATTAATGATCCCTCACATTCTGCTTTAACCATTGATTCCTGTCTTGTACACCATTCTTTCAATGGGGGGGAGAGGCAGTGTGTGTGTGTGTGTGTGTGTGTGTGTATTTAGAAGTCATAGTTCAGAAAATAATAAAAGCACAGGTCTTTTTTTGTTGCAACTAAATACCACCTAATCCTGATGTCAGATCACTTCTGTTAATAAGCTCTCACTCTCTAAGTTTATGTGGATATTCCTCTCATGCACCATTCTCCTGGGCGTATATATGTACATATTGGGAAAACATGGTCATATTCCTTTGTCCTCTATTGATTTTGACTTTATGTTTTTACTCTTTAATTCAACTAACCAGTTTTGGCCAGAGATACGTATGCCACAATGACTTAAAAATACTGAGTCCATTAAATTTACTCTGGTGTGATACTCATAGTAAATTTTCTATGTAATGTTCTATGTAAACCTCAGAACAAATCTGAAAACATTGGTCTAATGATTGCGGGTAAAATAAACCAAATGAGTGTCTTTCTTGACTGTTGACTTTTTGGGCCAACACTGGGGTTCAAAAACAGTCTTGCTAAATTCCAAATTGATAGACAGAAACTTGAATTTAGTGGAGAAATGGAGGATGAGAAAGGAATGATGATCAACAGATTAATTAACCTTTATATTCCTCTGGGCTATTGGCTGTTCATACCTCTCCTATATAACCAATTTCCGTGTTCATATTAGTCTGATTATAATTATGTTCTCATTTTTTTCCAGTTTCCCTTCTCCCCCTAAACAATTGGGTAAGTAATAAAAGCTAATTGTATATTCTGTATCTTTATTTCTTACAGATAGGGTAATGGGAAAGCATTGGCTATAGTCACAATATCAGTGTTAATGTCTTGGCTCTGAAAATAATAAAGTATGTAACCTTAGGCAAGTAACTTCACCTGAGTGGCCACCATTGCTGAAGAATAAAATAGAAGGATAAGAAAAATTTTAAATATTGATGGTTTTTAAACTGTTCTTCCAGGAGCTGCTATGGAGTTAGGGATAAGTGGGAAGAAACAGGCACCAACAACCCTTTATCCTCTCACCCCAATTCAGTCCAAGCTTAATATATGGGACTTCTGCATAAAGATATCTAAAAACATGCCAGATTGTGTGCCAATAAGGCCCATTTAAATCTAATTTCTTTGATTTTAAAAATGTATTATTAATATTGCATTTGGAAATTTTTAAATGTAACACAGTGTCTTCCTTGTACAATTTCAATTATTTTTCATCCCTGATGAGACAGATCTTTAAAAAATTTTTTTAAAATTTACTTTGAACAAAATAAAATATCTCATAAGAGTATTCAGGTGCTTTCAAAAAGTTTATTTAAATTAAAAGAGCAAGCCAACACAGAGATAATCTATTCTTCCAAACATTTGATCTGATATTAGAACTTTCTTTTCAGTTATCAATTTGAAAATAGGTAAAGGACTAACTCGATTTGATCAGTACCTGATGATATGCTTATATTCTAATTTATAATATTCAAAAAGTATTCAAAAAACTTTGCTCCACAAAAAGTAGTTATAAAATGGAACAAATGTAATCAATTCAATAAGAAATGCTTTTCTTGTTTTAATTTTTTTTGTTCTTGAGTGTGTTTTAAGTGCATGTACATGGAGTAGAATTTTTTACTCTCTGGAAACCAATGGCATTTTTCAAAGTATTTATTATGGCTTTTTCTTATAATTGAGCAAGTTTTATGCTGTGCAATTAATTAACCTGAATTCTCACACACACACACACAGATATATATATCTATATATATATATAATATATTCTCTCTCTCTGTCCCTGTCTATATCTACAGATATAATTAACCTGAATTCTCACACACACACATATATCTATATGTAATATATATAAAAATATTATATAAATAATAAATGTATATAATATATTTATAATAATATATGATATGTTATATAATACTATAATATAATAATTATATAATAAATATATTATATATGTGTATATATAATATATAAATATTATTATATAAAAAATTTATATAAAAATATTATTATATGTTATATATCTAGATATATATCTGTGTGTGTGTGAGAATTCAGGTTAATTATATCTGTAGATATAGACAGGGACAGAGAGAGAGAGACAGAGAGAGAAAGAAACATTTAAAAGAAATCAATTCCTCGCCCTATCAAAGAACATTTCAACTTTTTATGGTAATCATTCCTTAAAATATTTGCAATTTCTTCAGTTCATACCTTCAGCTTATTGGAAAAAGAAGAACAGACCAACCCCAAACCCAGCAGAAGAAGTGAAATCATTAAGATCAAATCAGAACTAAATGAAATTGACAACAGGGAAACTATATGGAAGATTAATAAAACAAAACATTGGTTCTTTGAAAAAATAAACAAGATTGACACACTTTTGGCTAGACTAACAAAAAGCAGAAAAGAAAAATCTCTAATAAGCTCCATCAGGAACAATAAAGGAGAAATTACAATGGATGCCACGGAGATACAAGATATAATTTATGAATACTACCAAAACCTCTATGCACACTAACTGGAAAATGTGGAGGAAATGGATAATTTCTTAGAAACATACAGCCTCCCTAGGCTCAACCAGGAAGAAATGGAATTCCTGAACAAACCAATATCAAGTACTGAAATAGAAACAGCAATTAAAAACCTTCCTAAAGGCTGGGCGAGGTGGCTCACGCCTGTAATCCTAGCACTCTGGAAGGCCGAGGCGGGTGGATCACTCAAGGTCAGGCGTTCGAAACCAGCCTGAGCAAGAGCGAGACCCCGTCTCTACTAAAAATAGAAATAAATTAATTGGCAAACTAAACATATATAGAAAAAAATTAGCCAGGCATGGTGGCACATGCCTATAGTCCCAGCTACTCGGGAGGTGAGGCAGAAGGATTGCCTGAGCCCAGGAGTTTGAGGTTGCTGTGAGCTAGGCTGATGCCACAGCACTCTAGCCAGGGCAAGAGAGTAAGACTCTTTCTCAAAAAAAAAAAAAAAAAAAAAAAATATATATATATATATATAAATGTAAAACTTGTATATACCTCCCTATAGCCATGAACTGAATTATATGAAGATTTCTAGGTCTGATGCCAGCCCTGCTCCTTCGTTTTTCTCTTTCCCTGGCCCCTGGCAGCATGTTACTGCTCCAAGTTTTTGGAATTTATATTCTCAAACACACACTCTCCATCTTTTCAAGAAGCTGGGGCACAGGCGAGACAGACAAACTTCCCTCTATCTTGGAGATAGGCTGGATGTGCAAGGAGGTGTGAAGGTGACCCCAGACACTTGGGTGGGGACAGGAGAAGTAAAGGGGATAAACTCGGGGGGAGGACGTGTCAGGCTTGAGGTACACGTGCCAAGGCCACTGGAGCTCAAGAGAAAGAACTAAGATAGATTAATCCTTGGGCATCTTCAGGTTGTCACCCAATGAGGGCACTCCACTAGATGGGAAGCTAGTTCAGACCGCTGTGGGGGCACCCACAGGCACAGGGTGACCACAGAGCTGGGAGGAAAACCGAACAAGGACAGGGCTCCCGAACCCACAGGGAGCAGTGCATACAGCATCCCTGGCCTCCTGGGACCTCCCTGGCACAGCCGGTCTCCCTCTGCGTTTGCCCACTGGATTTCAGTGGTGCCCTCTCTCCTGCTAATGGAGCTCGCTGAGAGCAAGGCAGCTCTGATTCATTGCTCTCCTCTATTCCCAGGGTCCGACGCAGAGCTGTGCACCTAAGGTAGCAGGGTGGGGAGGAGGTGCCCACGCAGCTCACCTGCAAGGCTGTGCCCCCCAGGGCCCGCTGAGCGCTCATGTTCAGCAGCAGATCCAAGGCTGTCTGTGTGGCCATCGCAGCTGACTCCTCAGCTCCTGGGTAGGGTGGGATCTGAGCCTGACAAAGGGCTGGAAAACTGGCACCCAATGCTGCCCCCCATCTTCCGGCCCCCACCAGCATGACCCTGCCCCTGCCCCGATCCTGGAGCTCCCACCCTTGCTCAGAGCTCACCTTGCTGGTAGATGATGGTGGTGCCGCCCAGGGTGTCAGAACAGAGCAGCGGGGGGGTCTCAGGTGACTGGAAAGGTGCTGCCTCTGAGGGTATCTGGGGTAGGGAAGTGGCCATGCCTGAGACAGCCTGGCCTAGATTCAAGTGCTGTTTCTCAAGCACCTCTGATGTGTCGGGCATCTCACATCTGTTGGTTTATTTCATCTTTGTTTCATTTTTCAAGATATACCAGCTTGATGCTACAGGTGAACCAACTGAGGCTCAGAAAGGTGAAGTGGGTGGCCTAAGATCCCATTCCTAGTAAGTAGCAGGGCTAGGACTCGAACCCAAGACTGCCTGACTCCAGAGCTTCAGTTCTACCAGCACACCGTGGTCTGTCTTTCTGGGACTAATGTGTCAGTTCGCGTGGCAAAGACAGCTAGCCACCTACCCTGAATCCATCCTTCCATTCTTTCTTGCTAACAGAACTCTGATTTTCATCATGGAGGCAATGTACCCAGCTACAAGACTACATTTTTCAGCCTCCCTTGCAGCTAGATAAAGTGTGGCTATGTGGCTAGGCAAGTTCACAAGGAATACAGATGGACAGATGGCAGGTATCCTTTCTGTCCTTCCCTCACCCCTTCCCTCCTGCTTCCTGCCTGGGATGTGGCTAGGAAGCTGGTGCTCCTGCAGCTACACCAGACCATGAGACAACTATAAAGATGGAAATAATGTGCCCAGGATGGCTGGGCAAAAAAATTTTGAGAGAGCTTGGTCCCTGATGATTATGGAACTGCTACAGTAGCCCTGGACCACTGGCCTCTGGAATTCTGTTGGCAAGGATAATAAACCACTATCACAATTAAGCCACTGGTGTTTCCATTCTCTATTACCAGCACTGGAAAGCCACCCCTACTCTATTAGGGCTGGCATATCTGTGACTCAGCTAGTCGTTCCCACAGCCTAGAGAGCCAGGGAACATTTTATTGGACCTCAATGTGCAAATGAGGATGCTGGGGCTGGGAGAGGTGGTATCACACCGTCATCCTGGCCCACGCCCTCAACCCGTTCTGTCTGCTGCCTGCTCGGCTGACCCTACCTCAGGAGGTCCTGGAGAGCTGGGAGGTAGTTCAGGGGCTGCACTGTGCTGCTGCCTCAGCTCCTCGATCTGCTGCAGAGAGAAGAAAGGGCGGCGGCGGGACGGGGGCTCCTCGGGGTGGCGCCGCCCCCATTCCTCGAAGCTGCTTGCATGTCGGCACCGAACGTGCAGGCGTAGATTCTTCTTGTGCCGTGTGCTGAAGTGGCAGTACTCACAGGCAAAGGGCTTGGCCCCTGTAGGCACACGTCAGGGGATGCTGGCGTCCACCCACCGGCTCCAGGAAGACTTCCCTGACCCCAAGGACCCCTCCGACTGACTCACTTCCAGTGATTCATTCCCATGCTTAGGGAAACACATGCCGCTGTCCACTCTGGTGGGCCAGGACAGAAATGAATCAGAGCCACCCTCTGCACCCACAACCTTCCTGCAAGTGCCTATTTTCAAGGTCACGTGACAACACGCTCCTCATGAGAATCATCTCCCCCAGGTAGACAGGGATACAGCTAAGGGAACCCTGGGTTCCTTTCTCTGCTCTCCCTAGTGTGCCTACCAGAGGGCGAGGCGCCAAGGAGGACAGAGAACCAGCTTTTGCTGTGCAGCTTCTGTGGGCCAAGCACACGCTGCTGCTGCTGCTGCCGCTCCACCTGCCACAAAGGCAGATGAACCCCAGCGCCCAGCACACGCAGGGCTTAGGGAACAAATGGAACTCACTTTCATAATAACCATATGGCGGGCACTTCTCATTTCCCCATTTCACAACTATGGAAGGCTCAGAGATGGCAAGTGACCAGCCCAGAGCCATCCAGAGAGTAGCCAGCTGAGCGGGAATTTGTGCTCCAGTCAGAGTGAACAGACACACCGGAAACTCTCTTTACATATGAAGGACTTGGGCTGTTCCCATGGCTGGGGCCAAAGAGGGGCAAGGACAGGGACAAGAGCTGAGCCTTCAATGGGGGGGTGCAGGGAGTTGAAGAGTGGTAGGGTGCGGCTGGGTGTCCTGAGCCTGACCTGTATGCTTGACAGCCACATGGGACAGCAGGAAGTCCTCTCGGAAGGTGCGGTAGGGACAAAAGCTGCATTTGAAGGGCTTATCGCTGACATGGGACAGCTGGTGGTTCAACAGTGCCTTCTTGTCCTCACAAACAAACTCGCAGAACTCACACTTGAACCTGGAGGCAGTCAGGAGGAGGGAAGCTCAGCGACGGGCAGGGGGTGCTCCCATGCCCAGAGGCCTCCTAGGGATGTACCTGCGGTTGGCAACAGCCTGGATGTGCGTGAGCAGGTGCATTTTGAAGGTGTAGCGCTTCTTAAAGGACTTTCCACACTGTGAGGGGTGGGGTGCAGTTAGATGGGGGGTTCACCCAGGGCCCTTACCCCCACCCCCACCCTGGCTCGCGACCCCCACCCACCTTGTCACACATATGGGGCTTCTCAGTGCTGTGCGTCTTCATGTGCTGTGTGAGTCTCTTCTGCATGGGGTACACACGGCCACACACGGGGCAGGGGAAAGAGCTTAGCTTTGGGGTCTGGGAAGGTACAGAAGGGGCCAGATGGAGTGAGAAGGGGAGAGGGAAGGTGAGTCTTCCCCTCCTGCCCCACCCCCACAGGCAGCCCCCAGGCAGGCTCCCTTCCCAGGCCGGTGCCTCAAACTCACCGGATCTGGCCTCTTCTTCCTGGGGGAAAAAAGGTCCAGGAATTAGACCACAGCTTCCCCAAGCCCACCCCAGACCCTCTCACGCTGACGAGGTTGTCTCAGCCTGAGCACCCCTACTCCCCACCTAAGGCCCTCTCTCTTAGAATAGTGTTTCCCCAGCTGGAGTCAACTGGGGAAAATGCTGAGAGGCACGCAGTCAGTAACATCCTCTACTCCACTACATTTGGGAAATGGTTTGTTCTTTCTCTCAATCACAAAATGTATTTGCACATTGAAAGCTCTAAGAACTCCTGCAGGAAAAACAGCTGTTGAACAGGTATTCAACCTGGCAACCCTAATCTTATTTGACCACAGAACTTTTTTTCTAAAAAAAAAAAAAAGAAAACAAAAAAGAAAAGAAAAAGAAACCCTATAAGCATCTTGGAGAGTTGGATTTTCCACAAACACAGTTTGAGTCATTGTCCTAGAGGATCTCTGAATCCAATCTCTGCTCACCACCCCCCTAAAGCTAACTCCTTCCTAAAGCCACAGATCTAAGTGTAATTCAGTGAGCCATGCTTAGGCCCCTAAGGACTTTTCTTTCTCTTTGTCCTAAGTCCGTTGTCTCAGCACCGACTGAGAACAGATGGACCTAAAGTGCGGAAGATCTTTGGATCATTTACTGAGCCCCTTTAGGTACACAATTTCCTTCAATCTCCTCAACTGCCCCCACTTTACAGAACTTTAAAGTTCACAGCAGGGAAGAGACTGAATTGGGGACCTCAAAGCCCTGCTACTGACTGTTCTGAGCCATGCGATCTGGGGTGAATCACCTTGTTTTTCTGATCACGTCTGCAAAGTGCAGTGAAGTGGGCTGGCCCAGAACAGGTACTCATGAAGAAGGAATCATGGTCATCCCGGGCCTCCACTTTCCCACTACACCGGCCTGCCGTGCCCCATCCCACCCACCCACTGACCGGTCCCGGCTGTGTACGGCCGCATGCCGGATGACGTCCTTCCGGTAGACACTGGTGTAGCTGCACTCATCACACTTGTAGGGCTTGCTGCCCACGTGGTTGAACATGTGCTCCTGAGAGAAAGGCAAAAGGAGAGTAGGCTGGGGCTAGGATTCCCCTGCTGCCCGTCCCCTGCCTGTGCCGAGCCTTAAGCTTGCTCCGGGAGCAGGCTCAGAGAACGAAGGAGTGGACAGCAGACCTTAGGGCAAGGGTTGAGGCCTGTGAAGGCCGGGGACTCTCCCCAGCAAGGGCACCCACTCTGCCAGGCTCTCTGCTGGGCTCACCATTTGACAAAGAAGGAAACTGAGGCTCAGGGTGAAGGGACCTGTGGATGGCAGAGTGTGGAGCTGGCTCCACAGCCTATATCCCCTTACTGCGCTAAGGGGCATCCTCCCTGTGGAACCCAGAGAAGCCAGAGCAATGTGCACAAAGCACAGGGCACTGACTGCCCCCCACAACCATCAACCTGCACATTAGCCAGGCCACGCTGCAGTTTCTTGGGTCAGTAAAATGGGACTATCAATACCTACAACCTCATTGGGCTGCAGGAGGATGAAATTATCCAGGTACTGGATAAGACACATGCTCAGGGCTGCTGCAGGACCCCACAGCACCTCTGGGTTGAAGAGAAAAAGGAGTCCCGTTCTTGAGACACATTACTGCCATCTGCTGGAAAGCTTTCCGACATACGGAATCAGAGGAAACCAGAGCTTTACAGCCATCTGGCAGTCTGCGGTGGTGAACAAGCAGATCCGTGATGTCCACAGAGTGCAGTGCCATCGTGCGTGGCAGCCCTTCCCAGACCCCCTCTGCATGTTCCTGCAGGGCCTGGCGGGCTAAGCATCCTTCTGTATGCTAGTGGGCCAGACACGTGCCCTGAGGGGGGGGTGGTGACCACAGATGCTCGAGTAACTCCATTCTCCCTCAGCACCACCGGTTGGCTTTGCCTGCCTTCCCCCTGATCCTCCCCAGTGACCCAGGCCTCCAGGCTGCCGCACCTTGAGCGAGGACCAGCGGCGGGAGCGATAGCTGCACTGCAGGCACTTGAAGAGCTGGGGGTCACCGGCCTCGTGGGAGCTGACGTGGAAGCGCAGGTCCTCGTGGGACAGGAAGCGAGAGCCACAGATGCGGCACAGGAAGGGCCTCAGAAGTGGTTTGGGCGACTTGTAATAGTACCTGCCGGGAGAGTGTCAGGAGACATCTGGCTGGGTTGGGGGTCCCAAGGGGCCACCAGTGGCCTGACCGCCCGCCCCATGCATGCTCCACGTACTTGCGGTATTTCTTGCCTAAGAAGTGCCTAGAGGGTCGACCACGGCGGCGGGGCGGGGCGTCAGGCTCATCCTGGCAGGAGGGTGCTGCATTCTCTGCATCTGACTGGCTCACACCAGGTTCTACGGGGGCCCTACTAGCCTTGCCCAGGGCCACTAGCTGTCCTGGGCCTGAGGAGCTGGGAGCTTCAGGATCCTGTGGCTCCAGAGGGCTCTGTTCACTCTGCGAACTCACTAGAGGCTCTCCTTCCACACCTGCCACAGACATGTTAGGTCACAAATCAACCACAGACACCTTAGGACAGACATGGACAGACGGGACGCAGGCCAGCCAGCCAGACACAGACACAGACTGCTGATAGGTCCGCTCAGGTTGCAGGACAGACACAAACAGCCCCTGGTCAGAGGGCAGCGTGGATACCACACCCCTCCTACAGCTGCCGGGTGCTGTCTGCTGCACCAGCAAGAGCTGGGACCTCACGGTCAGGAGTCCTGTGTTCCAGACATGGCTATCAGTGACTTGCTGTGCATCCTCAGAGCCATCTCCTCCCTGAGTCTCATTTGCCCCATTTGTCACATGGAGGCCACAATCCTTAGAGTCCTCAGAGGAACAGTCTAAGGCTTGGGAGCAACAGTAGTGCTTGGACACTGGTGTTTCTTAGGGAGATTGAGGGGAGGCAGAAGACTTCACTTACACACTTGCAAACCTTTTGAAGTCTGAACAATCTAAATGTGTTACCTCTTTAAAAAAAAATCCACAGTATTTAAATATATACGACTGCATTTTAAAAATTAACAAGGATGCAGACAATGCTGGTCACACTCTGTTTCTTGATGGGTGCTTGGTTATACAGATGCATTCGCCTTGTGAAAACTCCTTGACAGGATACGTGTGATTTTCCACGTGTGTATATATATACCTCAGTAAAAAGTTATTTTGAGAAAAAGACTGAAGAATATAACAACCCCTCCAAATTGCATGTACACAAACAGCTACCATGTACCTTTCCATGTATGTTTAACCTTTAAAGCAATCCTAAAAGGCAGACACTGCTGTCACCTCCATTCATGAAGAAGGAAACAGGAGATTCAGGAGGCAGATCGATCTGTTCCAAGTCACAGAGACTGTGGGTGGCAGAGTTGGCACTCAGACGCAACGACTGGGCCTTTCTGTCCCAGCCTGTGATGCTCTAAGCCAGGGCTCTGCTGATGTAGCCTTAGGCCTCAAATTTATTCCTCTGTCCTCATTTCAGTAATATTTAAAATAAATCTTATTGGTTCAGTTATAAAGACCCAAATTTCTCTTTTTTTTTTTTGAGACAGAGTCTCACTCTGTTGCCCGGGCTAGAGTGAGTGCCGTGGTGTCAGCCTCGCTCACAGCAACCTCAAACTCCTGGGCTCGAGCAATCCTCCTGCCTCAGCTTCCCGAGTAGCTGGGACTACAGGCATGCGCCACCATGCCTGGCTCATTTTTTCTATGTATTTTTACTTTCTGGCTAATTTCTTTCTATTTATAGTAGAGACGGGGTCTCGCTCTTGCTCAGGCTGGTTTCGAACTCCTGAGTGCGAGAGATCCGCCCGCCTCGGCCTCCCAGAGAACTAGGA
>CAUYPO010101393.1:0-15261 GCA_963574435.1 Cheirogaleus major
GAAATCTTTGGCACCTCAAAGACAATGAAGTTATTTAGATTAGACTTTTTATTAATTGAATGTGACAAGGAAGCTATGGGTTCTATCTAAAGGCTGATTAAACTGATTATGGTTGAGAATAATGGCTGGAGATAAATCAAATCTGGTCACAGTTGTACCTCACCCATTTCAGGCTATTTGAAAAACTACAAAAAGAAAATGTAGAGTTTTTTTTTTTTTTTTTTGGTTGGTTGGTTTTTGAAGTAACATTCTGAAATGCATCTTTTATTTTACTTTTTCTTTTTTATGATTGACATATAATAATTGTACGTATTGATGGTGCACATACAACATGATGTTTTAATACATGTGTAAACTGTGTAATGATCCAATCAGGAAAATTAGCATATCCATCACCTTAAACTTTCATTTTTTTGTCATGAGAACATTCAAGATCTTTCTCTGTAGCTTTCTCTGAGTTTGACAAGGAAGACACTTAAATTTAATGAAATCTCAGTTTCTTCTGGTTTAAACAATGCCTTTCAGATAAGTGTTCAATCTTCCTTCCCACTTCCCTAAAGTTGTATGAATAAGGAGTCTCCTGTGTCCTTTTGGGGCAAGGAAGGAGGTTCTTAGGCTATGCCTTGGGTACTTGCTGGCCTCTCCAGCAATAGAATCTCTCAAAGTCTACTGGTCACTGCTCACCCTGCTGGAATTGGTTGCTGAAGTCTTTGGCCAGAGGGCTTGTGGTTTATCCTCTGTCAGTGTGGTTGGGTATCACGGTCTTCTCTGCTGACTCAGCCCACCTGGACTCATGCCGCTGATAGTATCACCCTGGGGTCTGGTTGTGAAGCTAAGTTGATCCGTGGCCTAGGAGCTCATCCTGCAATCTTTGGTACAGACTCATTTTGACCCCAATGCAATGACCTGTGTGGGAGGTTATTGTCCAGCACTTTCAACTGTCTTTTGCATCTTGCCACAGGGCAGGCTGACGCTTTTGGATGCCTTCCACTATCATCACCAAAGAACTCAGTGGGTTGGACTCAGAACTTCCCTCTGACTCGGCAGGTCACGCCCTTCGTTCTCCCCAAGGCAGTATTGGGGTCTCCTCCTAGAGACCCAAACCCAAATCAGGAGAAAGCCCTATGGTTTCCATCTTCCTCTGATTCTATTTAACAACACTCTCCAGTGGGAGGAAGAGGTACAAGGTCATTGGGGAGCATGATTCTGTGGAAAATTATTTACAAAAATGGCCACAAGTATTCCCTTTCATGCTCCTTTGCAATGTGACTTTGATTCCACCAAGAGGTGGAATCTCCCTTTCTACCCCTTGAATCTGGCTGGCTTTACAAGTTGCTTTGACCAATAAAATGCATCCAAAGTGATGCTGTGTCTTTCTGCCTCTAGGCTCAAAAGGCCGTGTGTGCCTCTGTCCTCGCTCCTGGAACACTGACACTGCCATAGAACAAGCCCAGGAAAGCGGCTAGTGGAGGGGAGACTTTGGAAAATAGAGAGAAGCAGGTCTGGCTGAGGTTACCCTAGACTGGCCAGCCACCAATCTAGTTGGCAGCTGATCACAGACACAAGAGTGAGCCCAGCCGAGACTAAGCTACCTGGATGAGGCAAACCCAATTTGATCATCTGCAGAATCGTGCACTAAATAAATCACCAATCCCCATCTACTGGGAACACAAGGCCTCATGGTGCAGTCTTAATGGTGAGATCAATCTTGTCTCTACACTATGGAAGAGACTCTGTGATTTAAACAGTTGGGCTTAGCTCATCTTAGGTTAATGATATAGCTCAAGGAATTTTTAAAATTATTTTCTGTTTCTTTGAAGCCTGGCTACTAAGAAATAATTTTATGGTTGCAGACCCAAAAATTCTACTTTGTATGCAAGAGCTAACTGACTCCACTTTCTCTTTGTATGCTTGCTTTGAAAATCGTAATCCTCTGAGGGAAAAGGATATCTCAGGAAGAATGGGGCTGGAGGAGGGGAAGGGTACACTGAAGTTAATCCAAAAGAGCAAAAAACATTGGAATACGTTTTAAAATGTTATTTTTCTAACATGTATGAACTATGTTTTCTTAAGATAACCAGGCACATCCAGATTCCTCCAATTGGAGGAAAGGCTTAGAATTGATTATCTTTTGTGTCTGGACTGGACATGCTTGACTTTTTGGTACTTACTCTATAACCAGTTGGGCTTGTAATACAAGAGTAAGTCATAAAACACATGAACAAGTCCCAGGAAACCCCATGATTAGCCTAGAAAACCAGGTCAGGATTTTTCATCTCCTTGTTCACTTATTTTTCATTGGATTCTGAAAGGGAGAGAGGAGTAATGGGGAGGGAAAAAGGTGTTTTATTCAAGGTGGACCTTTGCTTTTTATTGGAGGGCTGCATTACCTGGACCTGGTTTCAGTAGATTAAGGAAGGGCGTTGTGCTGTAAAAAGCAAAAACAAAACACCAACTACTAGGCACTATGGGAGACCTACGAGTGCAAGGCAAGGTACCTGTTCTCAAGGAGTATTTCCTTCAGGGCATCACATGAGATTGGGTCACCAGAATGATGTTAACATGGTGATTTTTTTTTCCTTTTATTTCATCATATAATGGGGGTACAAATATTGTTAGGGTTACATACATTGCCCCTACCACCCCTCCCCCCCCATATGTCAGAGCTTCAAGTGAGTCAAATCCCCAGGTGGTACGCACGGCACACATTATAACATGGTGATTTGGGGCAACTCCCACTCACCTCCAAGAGAGGACAAGTTAAAGGTTCTGAACTATGGATGGTTCATTGTCAACCCTTGGTTTTTAAGCTCTGCATGTGGGGTTATTAATTGATTCTTGCCCATCTGGGTTCTAATCATGATGTCACCTGCAGTCTATAGCACCCAAGGGTGGCAGTGGTGGTGGCAGGTATTTTTTACTCTGTGTGTCCTTGCTGCTGACACTCAGGACAGTCACCCCATCCACTGTACAAGCCTCACTCCATATGTCCCTCTGGGAGTGGTTATGACTCTTACTTTTTTAGGCCATTTGTCTGCAATGCCAATGGGTCCTCCCAGTCAATGTCCTTCTTTCCTCTAACCTATGTGGTGGTGTCAGGTACTTCTATCAGACTTAAGTCATTCTAGAAGAGGATTGAACATTCCTAGTACACATGGGACTTCACTTGTTACTCTGTGCATGGGCTCTTCTCTTCTCTTCTACAGGATATGTAGATGGCAGAGATGCAGTCAATGTTGAAAGAGTTCACGTTCTAGGAATGCATTAATTACAACCTGAAGAGTTCAAGAGGAGACATGATTGAAAGACGTGTTTTCTGTGTTTATTCTATAAAATTCTGTGGTCATCAACAACAAAAATGATAACCTCTAAGAGAGCCACTGGAAATAACTACTGCTGGGTAGCATATGGATGATGCATGTTCATAAATAATGATATAACCAGCATTAAATAATGGTCTTAGGGAAGGATAGTGGTAAGAAGATCTATATTGTTTTAATACAAATGGTTCCAAAGAACTATGATGTTGTAGGCAGTATTCTTAGATAGCCCCCAAGATTCCTGTTCCTTGTTATGCACTAAGACTGTGAATATAATTGATTTTCCTCCTGTGATTAGGTTATATTGTATGGCATATTTGACTTTAAGAAAGGGAGATTATCTTCTGTGGGCCAGACCTAATCAGATGAGTCCTTAAAAGTATGGGCTCTACCTAGCAAAAGACATTGGATTTATGAGACAGCTTTATGGAAAGGAGCTATGTAGCAACAAATAGCTGGCCTCTAGAAGTTGAGAGTAGCCCCTGCCTGACAGCGAGCATCAAAATGAGGACCGCAGTCTAGCAGCTACAAGGAATATTATTTTGGGGTGACCCTCATCACAACTTAAATGAGCTTGGAAGCAGATTTGTCCCCAGAGCCTTCAGAAAGGAATATACCATGGTCAATACACTGTTCGCAGTCTTTGAGACATGTCAGAGAACCCGGCCATGTTTTGCCTAGACTTCTAGACTTCTGACCTAGAGGACTATGAGCTAATACATGGGTGTTGTCTTATGCTGCTAAGTTCCTGGTAGCTTTTTATACAGCATGGAAAAGTAATACACATGGCAGTGCTATTTTCTTTTTCTTGTGGTGGGAGACATTAAGTTGCCAGGAGTGGCACATTTGACAATAAAGGACACAAAGAGATGATGATTCCTGGACCCACCTGATCATGGGTAGTGCCTGGAAAGTGCAACCAACCTTCACATGCTCACAACCTTCACATGGGCAAGAGACAAAAAAGTTCCCATTCTCCTTGTCCTAAATCTTCAACTACATTCTTCACATTCTTCATGAACTTTGTAATACAGTTTTAAACGAAATTGGGAATATTTTCCAGGAGCCCTGAACACCCTCAGGGAAGCTCTGATAACAGTAGTATTTACATCATTGGATGATTGTGAAGATTAAGTGAGTTAATACATTTAAATTGCTTATCATAGTTTCTGACAAATACTAAGGACTCAATTAATGTTAGCCATTATCATTTGATCTTAGAAACTATCCCCAACAATAGATTGTTCTACACATTCTACAGCTGAGGAAACTGAGTGTCACAAAGGTTAAATGACTCATTCAGGGTCAGTTAGTAAGTGTACACATTGGCTCAGTCCCAGATCTTATAGATGTACTTTTTGCTATCGATTTTTTTTCTTTTTGGCAGATATTCCTAATAGCACAATGATTTTAAAGTTCTTTATCTTTTACAAATGAATATGCACAAAGCCACATTATCAGGGTGACACAGCAACTGGAGACCCATGGTGTAGAGACATAAACCAGTTCTCACTTTTGACCTTTGGTATTCAGTGTGTGACCACTTGACCAGCAGCAACTGCATGTTAGAAATGTTAGAAATCGACCATGTTAGAAATGGATATTCTTGTCCCCTACCCAAAACCTGCTGAACCACCACTTGAAATTAATAAGATGCCCAGATGGTTCATATGCACACTAAGTTTGAGAAACGCAGCTTAAGATTATTGATCCACTAATAAACTTAATTTTGGCCTCCTTCCTCATCTACTTGTTGTCTCCAAGAGAGTTCAGCAGAGTTTGGATTTTTCTCTACACTTACTTAGTGCCTATTTATATATATTCTATTGCTTTAAAAATAGAATTCCTCTATTCTAGCCACTAATAGTAAGTTTCAATTTTTTTTGAACATTTTCCAGGGAAGGAAGGAGTTGGCTTCACTCATTATTGATTTGTTTCATATTTAATATATTTAAACAAATGTTAAACAATTAAATGTTGACAAGCATTGCTTTATCCAAATCCATATTTAAGGCATCCTAGACCACAGTATCTCATAATAAAGTACAGCCAGGTCTAAAATGACTTAAAGAAAAATTACCATAAGATGGAGCTTATCAAATTAGTTTTATTCTTATTCTCAAGTGAATATTGTCAGCCCTCTCACTGTTCTGACCTGATCTCAGTTTTTCCTCATGGACAATCATAATTCCTCAAGCTGTTCTGACTCCCAGTGCTAAGGAGAGACAGGCAGGAGGGTGTTTCACATCCACCCAGAACCTCAGGGGCATGTAGAGAGAGTTGTGTCTGTCCCATGCCATGGGTGATAGCACCAGATTGTGCTCACGTTGTAGCCAGGCTGTTGTCTGGTCCCCCAACACTGGATGTGTCTGACCATTGTCCAAGAAACCGAGTCCTGACACTCCAGCCAGTTGAGTAGAATACACTCCCAGCATCAATTAAATGATGCAATTTATAAACATGGGTGCCAACGTGTCCCTCCTGTGTGCAGCAAAGAGCTTCCCTTGTATCTCCCTGCTAAGGGAAAGTGGGTTTGGCTAAACAAAGGCAATTGTCCTCAGAGAGCCTTTTGGAGAGAAGTTTTTCAGTGAAAGAGAGTGGTAGGAAGCCTCCCTAGATGCCACGTGCACGTGTGTGCACACACAGACACTAGGCTCACTCAAGATAGGGAGTGATGTTTCTCTCAAACATTCCTTTCCATCTTGAGTTCACTTCCCTGGCTCACAGAGGGGTGCTGCGCCAGTATCTCCAAAGCTTTGAAGCTTTCATTAAATATGAAAAAAATCAGTGAGTGAAGCCAACTCCTTTCCCGGGAAAATGTTCAAAAAAATTTTTTTGAAACATATGACTAGATGCTAGAATAAAAAATGTATTATTAAACAATGGATTTCTTTTGCATCCATGGGACATGATACCCCATGTTGGCTTATTTAGCTTTGCTTGCCAGTGGGCCGCTTTTTCTGTCTTTGTTCTTTCTTTCCCTATGTGGAAGGAATATTTGATATAGCAGGTTATGCTTGATACCCTCTCTGATTCCCACTGATCTATCTATTCCACACCCCCAGACTACGTATTGACGCTGAATCTCTTTCCAAACTCCAAATAGGCATTAGCAACAACAGGGTGCCTTCCCTCACCTTGTGTGGTCCTAATTAACTGTGTTTCCTAATTAACTGTGATCACAGAGCATCTTTTTTTTTTTTTTTAACTGTATTGTGGCATTTATCAGAAAGGGTCAGAATTGTCAACTTGCACATCTTTCTCTCCTATTAAAACATGAACTTCTTAAAAGCAGAGCTAATGACTCCTTCATTTTTGTAGAGCCATTAAATAAATTGGACTGCAAATTTCTCCTTTCACCATCCTCACTCTCCAAGGCCCACATCTCTCTCTAAACTGTACTATTGACTACTTCTTAGGCCCCCACACTGGGCCTGCTCTTTGGGTCCAGTGTGCTAGGAGACCAGCATAATGGGTATCACCTTGAACTTCTTGCTGGGAAACGTCCTGGTAAATTACCTTGAGACAGCACAGGGTTTGTTAGACCTCAAGAGTCATTGTTTTCAGGATGTTCACCTGCCTGGTTCCAAATACTTGTTGTCTCTAGGCCATTGCATTACTTGGAAAGTGAGCTTGTCACTTGATAGTTATGCTATTGCAAGAGAGCTTGCTCTTCTGAGCTCTTTTAGGTTCCTGAGTTCCATTTGCCTTTGGGGTCCTTTGTTGTAAGTTCCTTTCTCCTTCTCTTCTACCATCTCTCTGTTGATGTTCTCTTCTCCGTGACACCCTTTCCTAATACTTCACAGCTGTGTCCTCGGCTGGAGTGCACAGCTGGGGGCAAGCAGCAGCAGGTTTTATTTAATTCTTTGTTTTGAACAGCTAGAATGATTGTTAAATGGCCCCTCTGTGCATCTCTCTTTCATGTATATGCAAAGATATGGTGTGACTTCTGCTGAGTCAATGCAAGGTACAAACTTTCAGAAATATGAGCTTCTCAAATGAAGGAAACGTACAATTATAGACATTTAGTGACCCTTTCTGTTTTGAGCAAACCTGATATTTTAGGGTTACTTAAGTTGTTATGTAAAGATAACAGAAGCTATCAGTGTTCCCTCTGCTTGCCCCATAGGTCACTGGCCTGGTTCCTTTCTGGATATGAGCTCTTGCTCAGCCAAAGTGAACATGGGGCAGACCAGAAGCAGGAAGAAATTAGTGCTCCAGGGGTGACCCTCCAGCAGTGACAAATCTTCTAGCTCTGTTGTATCTCAAGAGAAATTTTGAGATATTTTCTACAGTCTAATAAATAGAAGGGCCCCAATAAGATTGAGCCCCGAATGTCCAAAGCAGTGACCCCACTCACCATCTATACACTTTTCTCCTTTCCTGTTATCAGGAACTAAATCCCCAATTAAATTTGCATTCAAACCCTTGTCTCCTAATCTGCTTTTAATGAGCCAAAATTATCCAAATTTGTCCAAATGTAGAGGAAAGGGCAAAAACCTATGCACTCTAACCACTCACTTTTCGTCGTTCAGTAGGTTGTGGTCCAGAATTGTGAATTTTATTTTTAAGGAAAAGGGGTCAAATTTACTGTGCCCCTCTGCACGTGCTATGGACTGTGCCAGCTGTTTTATATACATTGTTTATTTACTCCTCATGGCACTTCTTCATGGAGTCAATGTAAGAATTAAAGTACCTCGTCATTATTTTTATTATCATTATTTAAAACTGAGGCTCAAAGAGGTGGACTGTGTTTCTCAAAGCATTGGATAAGAAATTCAAACGTAGCTTTGCTTAATTCCAAAGTTCATCATATTCTCCATTCTGCTTCAGCAATGGCCCAATCCATCCATGAGTATTGAAAAGAGCAATTTAATTTACAAATGTAAATGCTTTTCCTCTGAATTATCAAATATATTTCTATGCTCCCCTCAGCATTACAATAATTCCTCATTTAAATGTCCTCATTTAAATAGGCTGGTGCCCTCACATGAATCATCAGGCAATATGTTTTTCTTTAAGATTTCCACTATAAAAGAGCAGCCTTCACCAAATCCTCCACTGGCAGGGATATCTTTTAAAATGTCAAATCTCTAAGAGAAGAAAATAGATCCATCTCTATTTCTGTCTCCTATCCTAACAAAATCCAATTATGGTAGCAATAACTGCTCATCTGCTTACTATCAAGATCAGTCAGTCCTGGACTTTCAAGATGACAGATGACTCAGGTGTCCCCACATTACCCTTAGAACAGTGCCTACCTTTCTGGCAAACTTTGAATAATTATTCTGGAGGTGTGGCATTTTCTATCAAAACTCAACTGCATTTTCATTTTTCATCTGACAGAACACAACAAATTGATCTGATACAATGATCCTAATGAGTTCTTTTTTCACACAGTGGTAGTAAATTTTTAATTCTTGTTTAGGGACTCTGCTAGGGGAGAAGAGTTAATACTGTATCTTTGATCCAAGAGATCCCTCTCCTCTGTAGGATTGCTGTCCTTGATTAAACCCAAGACTTTCTTAGGAGAAGAATATATACCTAGATAGCCTTGGCATTTAGCCTTGGGATCATAGTGATGTTGATACTTAAAAATTAATTTTCATTACAAAAATAATACTGGCTTGTTAAAAAGCACTTGGAAATATAGATTGCCAAAAAAAAAAAAATGATGGAATTGGAAGGAGGTTAATCACCTATAACCCCCATCACCAAAACATATTTCCTTAGAACAGTCTGACATGCTACTGCATTTTTGTAATAAAAAAATCGCTCTATGTATTCAATTTTATATTTTGCTTCTTTAACTCAACCTTATAAATATTTTTGTTATATATTCTTCGAAAGATCATTTTCAAGGTATTTGTAGGATTTAATTAAGAAGAGAGACACAGTTTACTCAATGATGAACCTATGTTTGGATATTTTGGTAGTTGCCAATTTGGGGGCATTATAAACATAATGATGTGATTTTTTGTATTTAGAATTATATTATTAGAATCAAATCTTCAAAATAGAATTATCAAAGGCATAAACAGTTTTCACTTCTTGATAACTATTGCCAACTTCACAACCATATGTGTATTCAAACTCAACTCTTGGCAAAATTTGGAAATTGCCAGCTTGTCTAATGTTTTTGCCAATACTCTTACCTTCTGCCTATTTCTCTTTCTGTTGCCCCTTTATCTCTTCATTTCCCACCTGACCCAGTTCCTCACCTTGCTCCACTTGCCTACTGATCCCAGGCTAATTGCTAGTTCCTCCTTCATACCCACTTTCCTGTGGGATGCTTATCCTGATTCTTTTACTAGTCTTGCATGTCTTTCCCTTGAAAAACTGCTCTTCCCAGGTATTTACGGTTACATGTTCTCAGGTATTACTCCTGTTGTATATTTCCATTTTAACAAATACCCTTATATCTCAACCCAAAGAAATAAGAAATGTGGGCACTGCACACTTTGTGGTCAAAACCATAGAAAAGAAATTTAGGACAAAAATCTGATGGTGTCATTTATATTAGACTACATAAAAGGTTGCCCAATCTGCCTATTGATTATAAGATATAACTTTTTTAATAGATCAGTTTTGATGAATATTGACATTTTCACAGGGTGTCTCCTCTCAGGGGTGCACATCAGTAGCATGTAAGCTAATGAAAATTCTGATTCTCCAGGTGGAAGACTGGGAGGTACACTGTACAATATTATCGGTCTTTTTCTCTTTGCAGTTTGTCAATAATAGTCAATGACTGGCGTGGCTGTGAAATTATCTGAACTGGCTTTAATTCATAATGTACTATTGATGGACTTCTAAGCTTGCTGAAATGTCAGGAAACCAGTGGTGGCTATTAATATTTTCTTAGCAACAACTCATTTCTTGTTTCCTTCAACATGAAGAAGAAAATAACAGGAAAATACTGAGTCAACCTTTATGATTTGTTATTATGCTGCTAAAGTCACTCCCAACACTAGAAAGGAAAAAAATAAACACACTAATATGTTAGGGTAAATTTCAGACCATAATATTTGTCAGTTAGACTCTGATTGGAAATGATTTCCTGTCTATTCCCCATTCTAAACTGCTTCTAGATCAATGTACGGTCTGAAATGTTAATAAATGATACGGAAGGCCATATTCAACTGTAAATCATGCCATTAAAGATGGAACATCCTGTGCTTGTCTGATCTGGTTGCTAAGTACCCAGTCTTTATGACTCAGGGGCCCACGAAGATCTGCAGTGCCAGCTGCTGTTTGAGATAGCAAATTGGGGAAACAGCAATACCAACCTGTTGAAAATGGAAGAGGAGGAAACTGGCCCAGGATTTTAAGGTGGTTCAAAGGAGTTGAGGAAGACTTATTCAACACTGGGATATTATAGGATGACAGCCCAGTCAGAAACCGTCTAGAAATGGTCTTGAGCTGGTAAATGGTATTTCAGGCACAAAACATTCATGCTCTCCCCATGCTGTACAACTACATTTTTCCCTCCTGAATCCCACACAGCATTTATTTACATAGAACCCAAAATGAATAAGTGATTTCACTTGTCATAGTTTTTTCCTATACAAAAATAATATACGTGTTGTTGCACCAAAGGCGGGAGACCACAGTGGTCAGTATGAATCTTATTTTTTTCTCTTACCACTATATCAGACTTTTGTGAGGTCCGAACTCTTATTACCTACAAGTTTTTTTCTGCTTCTAAATATCTTTAATTCTTTAAATTCTTACAGGAAAGAATAAACTATGACTTTTCCAGGTGAATTCTACTTATAAAATGATATCTACTCCATCAATGTTTCTGGCTTGTTCATTGCTCAAGCTACTGAATTTTCATTTCATATTCCCTATGTATTTTTAAATCCAAGTTGGCAGTGCTTCTGCTGATATAAAATTCTCAAGCAACTGTGGGCCTCTTGTGTATGGCACAGGGATTCACTCCATTAGACAAGAGCTCCTCTACAAATCCATCCCAGATAATCCCATCTCAATGTTTAATAACTACTGAAATGCCTAGGTGGGGGAATCTATAAATCATACATTTACTCTTCAAATAGGCTTTCATGTGCTGGAGATTGAGGCTTTTTGCAACATGAATAGGCTGAGAGTTTCCTAAACCATCAGTCCTGGGTACTTTCTGTTTAATGGTTCTTTTCTGCATTTACTTCTTTCCTCTTACATTTTTCTACGGGCAGGAAAAAGACATAAAAAAGGTCATACCATCAATGCATTGTTTGGAAATTTCCTCAGCGAAATGTCCAATTTCATCATTTATAAGTTCTGTGCTAATTTTTCTGCCACTATGTAACAAGAATCCTCTTTCTTCCAGTTTTCAGTGACATGTTCCCCGTTTCCTTCCCACACCCTCACTAGCAGTCACTGACATTCACATTTGTACTTGATCTGTTTAAGGTACTCTAGGCGATTTTCTATCATCCTTCTCAAAATTTGTCCAGACTCTTCCTACTGCTCAATTCCAAGCCATTTCCACAGTTTTATGTATTTATCAAAGCAACAATCCACACTCAGTTTTCTGTTGCTACTGTAATGCATGACCACGAAGTTAGTGACTTAAAGCAAATTATGTTGCAGTTTTGTTTGTCAGAAGTCTGACTTAGGTCTCACTGGGCTAAAATCAATGTATCAGTAGGGCTGTGTTCCTTTCTAGAGGCTTTACAGAAAAACCTGTTTACTTGCCTTTTCCAGCTTCTAGAGGCTGCCATAATTCCTTGGCCCGAGGTTCCCTTCCTCCATCTTCAAAGTCGGCAATGGAGGACAAGTGCTTTCTCACACTGCGTTACCCTGACCTTGCTTCTGTCATCGTATCTCCTTCTCCGACTCTGACTCTTCTGCCTTCCTCTTCTGCATTTAAGAAGACTTGTGATTCCATTGGGCCCGCCTGGGTAAGCTAGGATACTCTCCCGATCTAAGGTCAGCTGATTAGCAACCCTAATCTCATTAATCTCATCTGCAACCTTAATTTTCCTATGCCATGTATGTAACCTAACATATCTACGGTTTCTGAGCATTAGGACATGGATATCTTTGGAAGGAGGGTCATTATTTTGCCTACCATAGCCCCTATTCTATCAAATTTCAAGTCACTAGTGCCCTAACTTTTTAGACCTGCCTGGAGGTGTGATAGAATGTTTTCAATTGACAATCCAGGGCTCCAAAGACATCTCCCCATATTTAAGTCTCTCCTCGGTTTCCTGGAACATGTAGTCTTTGTCTATTTTAGACACGTTTCATATCATTAACAATAGCTCTGTGTATGTGTGTATGTGTGTGTGTGTGTGCGTTTACAGAGTTTAGGAAAAGTTAGAGGAATTACAAAGCTAAATTTTGGCTAGCAATCAGACTGAAAATTCTGATCCTTTAGAGAAACACACTTACTGAATTTCTTGAAAGGTCAACCCTCAGTGATTGTTGCATCTAATATAAGTGAATCTAAAGTATTTTTTACAATGATCCAAATCCTTTCTCTCTAAAGATTGATGCTATACTTAGGTTTTTCTTTGTCACTGTAACTTTTTCCTCTCCTGCTAGGCAAATGATGAATATTATTGTAATTTTGATAGGTTAAGAGATAAGAGAGATTATTTTTTCCTAAAATATTCCTATTTCTCTTTGGTTTTACCCTTCTTGAAGCACTTAAAAACACATGAATTGAAACATTTAAAAATGCAGTAATATTAAAAAATTACTTGTAATGCAAAAGTTCGTAAGTTCAGACTGTGTTAGGTTCAAAATGCATGATAGTCAACTGGAACCAAATTCGGCATAAAAGCGTTAGTGATTTAGCCATGATTGCCCACTCATTTCCGCCAAATACAATTTTGTTTATGTGTTCTGACATAGTACAGTATATTATGAATAGATTTGGTCATATTTAAGATAATTATTAAATGAAAGAATCATAATACTTACTATGTGTTTGAATAATATCATGAACGCATCATGTGAGCCAGAAGTTATTTCTTAATTGCCAAAGCTTTAAGAAATAACTCAACCCTCTAATCTACTAGTTCATGGTTAGGTATATCCCTCACAGGACACTACATTGGTTTGTACTAGTGTCTGTGCAAGCTTTTCCCTTCTTGCCTAATCCTAACAGCAAGTCGATTTACATTCTATAATCATGTCACATTCTCATTTTAAGCATCTTTTAAAAAATCTCACCAATGTGAAGAAATATATGAGCATTCATCCTGCAATTTTGGATTTTCCCTGTACCTATCCTTGAAAGAGTTTGAAGCATTAAGACTTATCTTAATAAATTGCAGGTGGCTGCTGTTGAAAGACTTTTTCTGCTGGGCCTAGATTAATAAAGTGCAACAGTATTTTGATTTTATAATCACATCCATTTGCATTCCTAGGATGGAGATGCTGTCTGTTTTCTATCCTTACTCTCTTAGCATGTTGATTTGTTTTGATTATTGATGGCAACTCATTTCTCTCCTGCCTGTTTATATTTGCATGGAAATCAAGAAAGAGAGCCTTGAGGGCTTTATAGTAGAGGCATTTAATCTTGGTGCTTGCAGACTCATGGCAGTCACTTTGAGAAAATGCTTATCATTTCTATTCTTGAGTTTCCTCTTTCCCCTCACTATTAAACTCCTACCCATCTTAAATTTATCAAAATGACCCACTGCAGTTTTACATTCCTCATGGACTGGAGGGAGTAGAAAATCCTTAATCTATAAATAAATTTTGCTGCCACATAACTACTGGTAAACTTGTAAATAAAAACACCGGAGATCCAACACTGGCTTTCAAAACAGAATGTCTAATACCCAAGACTTCTAGAGTTTTTGAGGATTGGATGATAAAATTGGTCTCCTTACCCACTGGAACATTGGAGCTTTCAAGTTAATCATTTTGTACCAAAGGATATTGTTTAGGAGTTTTAGAACTGCTTCATTGATTTTAGCCAATATGTATTTTCTATAACTCAAAAAGTGTCTAGATACTGGAGATCTGAGTCAGGATGGGAAATTCTAGTTGATGTTTTTTTGTTGTTTGTTTGTTTTTTCATTATTATTACAGGGTATTACAGGGGTACAAACGTTTTGGTTACTTGAGTTGCTTTTGTACAGTTTTAGTCAAAGTGGTAAGTGTCTCCATCACCGAGATAGTGTGTGTTGTACCTGTTAGGTGTAAAATTTACCCGTCCCCACCTTCCCCTCCCACCTGCTTGATTTCCATTGAATTTTACTACAATATGTGCACATGAATGTTGATCAATTAGTTCCAATTTAGTAGTGAGTGCATGTAGTGCTTGTTTTTTCATTCTTGTGATATTTCAATTAAAATTATGGTCTCTACTTCTATCCAGTTTGTTACAAAAGGTATTAGTTCACCATTTTTCTTTATGGCTGAGTAATACCCCATTGTATAGACATACCACATTTTATTAATCTACTCACATATTGATGGGCACTTGGGTTGTTTCCACATCTTTGCGATTGTGAACTGTGCTGCTAGAAACATTTGATTGTAATGTCTTTTTTATAAAATGTCTTTTTTCCCTTTGGGTAAATACCCAGTAGTGGGATTGCTTGATCAAATGGTAGGTCTATTTTTAGTTCTTTGAGGTTTCTCCATACTACTTTTCACAGAGGTTGTACTAGTTTGCAGTCCCACCAACAGTGTATAAGCGTTCCTTTCTCTCCACATCCACGCATCTGTTGTTTGGGACCTTTTGATAAAAGCCATTTTCACTGGAGTTAGGTGGTATCTCATTGTGGTTTTGATTTGCATTTCCTTTATGGTTAGGGATGTTGAGAATTTTTTCGTATGCTTATTGGCCATTACTCTATCTTCTTTTGAAAAGTTTCTGTTTATGTCTTTTGCCACTTTTTAATGAGGTTGTTTGATTTTTTTCCCTTGCTGATTTGCTTGAGTTCTTTCTAGATTTTGGTTATCAGCCCTTTAT
>CAUYPO010101396.1:0-102152 GCA_963574435.1 Cheirogaleus major
TGTAGTCCCAGCTACTCGGGAGGCTGAGGCAGAAGGATTGCTTGAGCCCAGGAGTTTGAGGTTGCTGTGAGCTAGGCTGACGCCACGGCACTCACTCTGGCCTGGGCAACAGAGTGAGACTCTGTCTCAAAAAAAAAAAAAAGAAAACCAAAGATTAATTTAGCAATTTGTTCAAGGTTGCATAACTTCGACCAAAGTATTTGATTTTGTTCACATTCTTTAATGCTTAGTTGGGATTTCTGTTCAAAATGCCTTAAAAGGTTGTACCACCCTAATTTGATTCAATGTTCACCTTTTAAATTTCTATACATTTAAGAAGAATGTTTAAGAACAGCTAATATAAGAAACTCCTACAGCTTTTTCAACTTTCTTTTAATCCATGACCTATTAAGAAAGATCGTGTTCAGGCTTTGATATATAGGTTTGATTAGTTTTTAAAAATAATCTTCATATCCAAATAAGATTAGATACTGAATATGCTATTAATATCTCAAACTATAAAGCCCCAATCCTACTTTCCCTCTAATGAGAATCACAGATTAGTTATAAAATTAATTTGTATGAAATATTTGACTCTTTATATTGACACTTCATGAATTACATCTAGAAGATCACCTAGAAATCCTTTCAAGTTTTTTATTACATAAATAATTTATGTTTATTCCAAACACAATAACATACAGATAAGTGCCTACATATCCTGTCCAAGTTACTGGTTTGACAAGGCTTGGTTAGTCATTCTGATTATATTAAGAAGCAAACCACCAGTAAATGTTAATCTCTTTCTCTTTTCTGTATTGCTAATAAGGTCATGCACTACCATCTGCTTCATATTCTGTAAATTGCAACCCTAATGTATAATATGATGAAAATGGTTAATGAGTATTATGATATATTGAACAATGACAAAATATTTATTATGAAATATTCATGATTCATTTTTAAATGATCTCAACAGGTCAACATGAATAGGAAAATACATATTATGTCTTCCTTGTTTCATTTCCCTCAGACCAAATACTACACAGATATGAAGTGATGTCAGGTTTGTTCAGACTTCCTCTGGTTAAGGAAGATCATAAGGCAAAACCAGTACTGATAATGCCAACACAATCTTCTATACAATGTTTTTTGACTGCTAGATTCCTCCTTCAGGATTCCTGGTGCCTAAATCCACAGGCTTAACTTAGAATACTTTCCAGCAACTGCTTTTTAACCTAACAAACTCTCTTCCTGAGCACATGTATCTGCCACCTGAACTACTGAATGCCTTAGGAAAAATAACTTCCAAATATATCTCCAATGTACAGTTTCTATTTCCCTCTGTTGTTTCCCTCATTTTTGAAACACACATTCCCCAAAACCTTCATTCAAACACCTTCAATATATTTGTCTTCCTGTCCTCAATTTCTTGTCAGAATTAACATAAGTTTCTTCTCAATTTTAAAAAGGCTCTACAAAGCATTTCTGCCTAATAATTCTTTAAATCGTTCAATGAACCTCCAATTAGTCATCTTTATTTGTCTTTTTCTCTTAAATCGCTCCTCCTACCTTTTTAAACATTTATAGTGTTGGAATACTTAAGGAAAAATCTCATAAGCCCCTACAGACTACCTTAGGACTTTTTTTTTTTTTTTTTTTTTGGTTCATTTAAATTGTCTCGGCTGTTTACTGTCCTGTTTTCCTGGCTAGGAAATATGTATTTGCTCCACACAATGCCCCTCCAAAAAAATAAAGCCACTACAGTGATAAAATCTCAGATATTTCCTGCTTTTTAACAAAATTATGGAACCAGTCATATTTTGCCTTAGGAATCCAATTTTTAACCTGCCACTTTTAATAAATATTTCTATATTAGGAAGCAGGCAGCTGGAAGCAATTTAGAGAAGCGAAGTCTGATACATTTTTGCCTCTCTTTTTAGATTTCAAAAATATGACAATATTGATTTCATTTCTAACTTTTGTCTAAACTGGCTATACCAATTTCTGTTGTCTCACACAACTTTTGGAATTCTAGAACTTAGAAACTTTGTAAGCTACATACAAAAAATAGCAACATAAAAAGGGAAGTTAATTTGGCCATTTGGCTAATAGGGTTTAGGAAGACTGACTACATAGGGGAGGCAACAAGGTGGTAAAGAACTAAGTTAAAGGACCTGCAGCAGAATTTATGAAACTACTGCAAACAATATGGCAGGCACTACAATATACTTCTCTTGGAGAGCATATAAGCTATCTACACCCCTACCATCTTCCTTCCAAGTGATATCACTAAGAATGTACCAGCAGCTAATTTAATAAGAATTTGAACAAAATGGGATAGCATCAAACATTCAATGGGATAGCATCAAATAGTCAAGAATATTTAAATAATAGGTTTAACTGAGAATACCACAGTTGCCTCCAGCACCTACAAGAAAAAACAAATTACTAAACAGTCTGGTTAGTTTGTCTAGAGCAGAATTTCTGTAAATTTATTCATCATAAAAGTTTAACAAACAAATGCCATAAATACTAGACATTCAGTCAACCAACAATTTTTGAAAAGTATGCATGTGCATCTATACTCTAAATTAGAGACAGAATCTCTGTATGATTTAAAGCCCTCACAAAGAACTATAAGAATGAAACTAAGATACACACTAAATTCAAACTTGGTTTGGTACCTGGTGAGCCAGCCATTTTTGACAGAGTATTTTAAGACATTTAAGAGTTGAAGCCATCCTCTTGGTCCCCGAGATAAGGTAATCACTGCTACTAGTTATCCATGATTCCCATGTCTGACATTTCCCTACAATGGTTGACATTATTAAAGCACAATATATAAATGGACTGCCCCTTAACTGAAAGTGCAACAAGCATCACTATCGCATCCAAGCCATATTCACAACTGCCATCATGCAGTAAAGCTTCCAAGCTCCACCCTGTATGTAATACAAATGTTAGCTAAGCAGAGTGTGCCAAACAAGAAGTCAAATGCCAGCCTATGTGCACTGTTTCAACAAAATGTGCTACGGTGATGTCCAATCATACAAAACTGCATATTCTTAAAAATATATCACTTGTAAAACCAAATAACGGTCATTCAAAATATTGGTATTATTAAATATAGAACTTAGATGGATGAAAGGACCCTCTCCAAGATCACCTTGAAAAACACCCTCACCTCCCACATCCCTGGGAAGTTAGGAGAATTTCAAGACCACACAGCCAGTACCAGCCAAGTCAGGGCTAAAACTCCAAAACCTCCAAAATCCTAGTCTACCTTGACACCATATATAATGACCATATCTTCAATGGAAACGTCTCAGAGACTAGACCTTCCTCTGTGAATCGTAGTTTTCCTAAGCAATACTGAGAGATCTCATAAAACGAAAAATTAAGAATAAATTGACAGCAATTAATTTCTTTAAAATAAAAAGAATCCTTCAAGGAATTGTTGTTTTCTTTTATTCATATAGCGACCATAGATATGACTCTCAAAAGTACAGCACCTGAGAGGAGGAAAAAAGTATTCTATCCCTCAATGCTCTACACTACTTTTTTTCCTGGCAAATTACATGCTGAGCCTGCAATGATTAATGCAATTTCCATCTGCCCCCTGCCTTAGCACTTAATCATAAAAATAAAACTGACAGCCGTTGGAAGCTGTTGACAGATTTCTTATTAGTTTTTCTCCCACCTTAGAATGAGTCCCTACTAGTTCATTAGTAAATTGGTCACACTAAAATGTAATGTTTTCAGAAAGTACAATTTACAATAAAAACTACTATAAATCACAATTCCCAAAGAATAATCTGAGTGAAATTTTTACTAATCTCCAAATTCCACATGCTACTTAACCAATCAACTTTTTAAAAAATCATTCTCCTTTCTACTGTCCCATACAGACTAGAAAATTTAAGATCTATCAAGCATGAAATTCTTCCCCAAAAGCAAATGTGTTAAGATTCAGCACTGGACACTTTTTCAGACTTATCACCTTCTACCCTCAGCCCTTTGGTGATATTTCTCATGATACGTCTTATACTCTACTTGCATTTTTAGAAGCTTCCTCTACTTCATCCTTCTGAAACACTAAACTCCCTGAGGATATGGACTTTGTTCTACTTATCTTCTAATTCCTAGAGCAAGTACATACACTACCCAAAACAAATCAATAATTATTTGTGGAGCTGAGTTGAGCCTGGGCTAGTCAAGACCAATGTTCTTTCAGAGTTACATTCGTTTAAAGACTCTGAAATGCATGCTATTATTACCTATCCTGATATCAACTTGCTTAAACAGCACAGAAATAAACATACTTTACATTTAATTTGACAATCATTTGTTGAGAAAATCAATTCACTGGCCCTGTGCGATAAAGTGGGATGTGAGAAGCAGAACTGTCTGAAAAACATCAGAAGTTGCTCTGGACTGCCTAGACAATGTGCTGGAACCACTCTACCGTCCCTCTTTCCAGAGGAGGCTGCAGCCATGCTCAGCTTCCAGCAGGACCATGGCTTCCTCCCTCGGCAGGGCAGACCTGACTTCCCATGGGCCCCAACGTCTCCACATGCTGGACAGCTGAATTTCTCAGGTGACTGCGGGCACCCACAGCTATAACATTGGTTCTGCTGATAAGGTTGATCTGCCACTTCTTCCAGAAGAAGGGAGAATACTACAGGAAAGGGATATCTCAACTGGAATGAAAAGCTATGCTGTGTCTAGCAGACTGCCCAAACTCTGGCATCCCCCTATGTGTAATAATAAGGGAATGGGGAAATCATGCCTTCCTTCATCTAGGTGATGCTGGCTTTGTAAATGTTCCCTTTTCCCAATTAAGCCTATTCCTTAATCTATGACACGTATCACTGTGGAATTTGTACTAATCTCTGATGTATGACAAGTGCCAATCCAGATGAGATTTATCTGACAAATCAAGAAGTTTATTGAACAGTAGTTAATAACAGATACCATGTGCCAGACACCATGCTAAATGTTTTATATTTATATTTACTTACCCATTACAACTACCTTTTGAGAGACTGCTAGCATTTTACAGGTGATACAATAATTATTCAACAGGGACAGAGGCAGGCTCTAAACACAGGTCTATCAAACTTTAAAACCTGTACTCTCAAATTTACAGCTCTACTCTTCTCAGGATTCCACAATCCATTGATTAAAATAAACTCTAGGAACACTGAATTTAGGATGATTTAGTCTATTCCCCAAATGGTGAAACCCATAATCTCCCTCAGAGATAGTCATACGGTTTTCTACTTTAACAAATCCTTTTTACAGGGAATTCACTAAAGAAAACGTTTTGTACTGGGACACCTATTCCTGTTTTTCTTGTATATATATATTTTAAAGAATTATATCAACAGTAAACAATGAGGGCAGTTGCTCTTTTTACAAAAAAAAAAAAAAAAAGCTTGTCATTTCCAAACGAACTAGGTCAAAATCTCAGTCTAAATGTTTTCAAGTTCCAGTATTACTCTCAAGAGGGCTATGCTGGTACTGAAAACAAAGACAAATTGTATTTCCTGATGTCTTACCATAGTAATTACAGATAGAAGTGAAATAAACTTGCGGGGAAAAAAACAAGAAAGGTAATGAGAATTCTGTGACAAGCTTTAGGGACAACTATAGGTCAAAAGACAGCATATATAGGACAAAATAGACAGGGAAAAGGACAGCTGCGCAGGGTTAAGACAGTTACAGTGATAAAAAGTGACAATCTGAAAACAAAAAATCACAAGAAAATAAAGGAACAAGGGAGAGCAACAGCTCTACGAAAGCAACCTCCTCTCACGATTAGTGATGTGTTGCAAAAACTGTGCACCACACTGTCAAATCATTTTCCCCCCAAAGACCTCCCCCAACCAAATCATGAACTTTACACTGGGAAAATAAAATTAAACAATAGGAAACTGAGAATTTCATAAGCAGATACTAACAGGATGCAAAATAATTACCAGCCATCTAGATCCCAAATATTTTCTCTATTACACCAAAAGAATGTCTTAGATATAAAACTAGAAGTGATAAATCCCAAACAAAAATATATTGGAACATAAAATCAATCTTTGGCACTCAGTGTGGTCATTTCCAAGTTAGTATACTATCACTCACCAGTCCTGTTTACAACACATGCTAGACTGTTTCTTCTCCAAATACTTCAGTTATTTAAATCATACAACAATTTGAAGGGTTCAGTTGGCTCAATAAATTAAAACATTAAATAAAACTTAATGATGATTCTAATAAAAGCTCTTCCTCAACTAATTTCGAATACATTCAACTTCAACCAAAGGAAGTAAACAGGTTGAACTGCTAAAAATCTTCTCCATTAAAATGCAATTAATTCTCTACTAGTATGTTAATATTTCTGGAGTTACATTATGACACTCACCCATAATTTGCCTCATTAATTCCAAATTAAAATGCTAGATGTCCAAATTTCCTATCAACGAGCATAAACTACCATAGAATAATTTGATCAGAATAGTCACTATTTCAGTAATTTGAGTACCTTCCGGAAGCCACATTCAACTAAAGGCATACTATATTGCTAATTTTCATCTTGCTTTGGCATGAGCTGTGTGTCCATGTTGTTATAATAATGAGTGAACTTTCTTTCACTGTTCTGTCACTTGGAAAAAAAGATGCACCTTAATAATGGTGCTAAAACAAGCTCTGCCCTACTCAGAAGCATGCATGTTGGTGGGGGCAGAGGACACTGAGAGAAGGAGAAAACAAGGATGTGTGTAAGTATCTAAACCATTTCAAGAGAGTTGCTTTCTCTGAGCTTTATGTCATCATCCTTCCAGTTCAAAGATGGATATTAAACACTGCTGTATAAAATTCACTATTTCATGTTTTATAAGACAGTTGCTGAAATGATAGGAAAAGCTGCGCTTCTCTGGAGTAGAAGAATGTTGTCTCTTTAAAGACAAGGTGTTTCTTTCTGTCTTGGCAGTCAAGACTTTAAAGTCAAATTCCCGATCCACATTTAAGAACCATATCAAATCTTGCATGACCTGCATATTAAATTTCCCACCAGTCATTCCTAGTCTATCTATTTTTTACATGCCTAGATGTTTTCTGTTTTAGTACATTTAAAAGTATTTTATAAGATAATTCAAATTCCTTGTGGGATTAGGAAGGTTAAAATTTGAATTAATGTGCCGGTGGCTCACGCCTTTAATCCTAGCACTCTGGGAGGTCGAGGTGTGAGGATCACTCAAGGTCAGGAGTTTGAAACCAGCCTGAGCAAGAGTGAGATCCCATCTCTACTAAAAATAGAAAGAAATTAATTGGCCAACTAAAAATATATAGAAAAAATTAGCCGGGCATGGTGGTGCATGCCTGTAGTTCCAGCTACTAGGGAGGCTGAGGCAGAAGGATTGCTTGAGCCCAGGAGTTTGAGGTTGGTGTGAGCTAGGCTGATGCCACAGCACTCTAGCCTGGACAACAGAGTGAGACAGGACAGGACAGGACAGGACAGGACAGGACAGGAAAGGAAAGGAAAAAGGAAAGGAAAGGAAAAAGGAAAGGAAAGGAAAAAGGAAAGGAAAGGAAAGGAAAAAGGAAAGGAAAGGAAAAAGGAAAGGAAAAAGGAAAGGAAAAAGGAAAGGAAAGGGAAAGGGGAAAGGGGAAAGGGGAAAGGGGAAAGAGGAAAGGGGAAAGGGGAAAGGGGAAAGGAAAGGAAAGGAAAGGAAAGGGAAAGGGAAAGGGAAGGGGAAGGGGAAAGGAAAAGGGAAAGGAAAAGGAAAGGAAAAGGAAAGGAAAAGGAAAGGAAAAGGAAAGGAAAGGAAAAGGAAAGGAAAAGGAAAGGAAAAGGAAAGGAAAAGGAAAGGAAAAGGAAAGGAAAAGGAAAGGAAAAGGAAAGGAAAAGGAAAAGGAAAAGGAAAGGAAAGGAAAGGAAAAAGGGGAAAGGGGAAAGGGGAAAGGGAAAGGGAAAGGAAAAGGAAAAGGAAAAGGAAAGGAAGAAAGAAAGCTCAGACATTTATTCAAACACTTACTGGCTACCTACTATACTCCAAGTACCATTTTAGGCACTTGGGATACAGTGGAGCTTGCATTCCAGTGGGGAGACAAATGATAAATATGTCAAGGAGCTTTTAAATGCAAGAGACAAATAAAGGCAGAGTAAGGGGTTAGGGAGTGACTGGGTGGAATGTAACAATGTTAGATAGTTAGGGAAGGCCTTCGCAAAGAAGGGGCAAAGATTTAAAAGAAGGGAAAGAGGAACTCATGCAATGATCTAGGTAAGGAGTTCCAGGGTAAAGGAAACAGTAGTGCAAAGGCCCATAAGTGGAAATGAGTTTGTTGTTTTCAAGAAACAAAAAAATCAGAGTGTCTAGACAAGAGTGAGCAAGGTAGAAGGAAGAAGAAGTTGGACACACAGGAAGACTGGATTGCACCCTGAACAGGACAGAAAGAATATATATAGTAAGTCCTCACTTAACTTCGTTGATAGGTTCTTGGAAACTGCAACCTTAAGCAAAACAATGTACAATGTACTATATAATGGAACCCATTTTACCATTGGCTAATTAACATAAATAAGAGTTAAGCTTCTAAGGCACACAGCACATCGTTTTCACTTAGAAGTTTCCAAGACCTACTGATAACATTAAGTGAGGACTGACTGTACAAGTTTTGAGCAAGACACATGACATAATCTCATTTACTTTGCAGGGTAGGGTGCTGCTGTGAGGATAATAGATTATATAGGAGCTAGGAAAAAGGAAAAGAAAACCAATTAAAAGGTTATTTTATCAGTCTATGTGCAAGATGATAGAGATTTTGAATTAGGGCAACAGGTGAAGAAAGAGGTAGAGACTGAATATATTTTGAATGAATAATAACAAAACTCCCTAAAGGAACAAAGGTCAAAGAAGAGTCAGAGAGACTCCCAAGTTCTTGGTTGGGGTGACTCAGTAAACGGTCTTAAACATCCAGAGATATTAAACAGCTAAAAGTTGTTCAGGGAAGCAGAAGGGGTTCAGGACATATATTTGGGTTCATCAACATATGATTTTCAACATAAAAGGAGTTACCAAATTTGTCTAGGAAGCATGTATAGATGGAGAATAGAGAATAAGGCAAACCCTTGGGGTACATTATCATTTAAAGATGGGAAAAGGAGGAGGAACCAGCAGAGATGACCAAGAAGGGACAATCAATTAAGGCTGCAGAAAAACAAAGTATGGTATGCCAAAAGCCAAAGGAAGAAGGCATTAAAAAAAAAAAAAAAAAGTTGGTAGGATGTTGATGAAAGAGTCCTAATCATTTATAATTCTTGAGTTTAGCCAAACAGAAATTGTTGCTGACCTTAGCAAGAGAAGTTTCAACAGACTGACAGGGGCAAAAATCTCACTAGAATAGATTCAAAAGAAAATATGAGGTGAGGTAGTGAAAACTAAGTATAGGGTACTCATTCAAGGAATTCTCTTCCTCATCTCTTGACTCACGTGAAGGTCCAGATTTCAATTTAATGTTATTGTGTCTAAAGTTCAGCTACATAACGGGCTACTTTAGCATACTTTATATTGAATACCTAATTGCTAATTGTCACAGTTCCTAGAAAACCATGAACTATAAAAAACTCTCACTACATCACTGCATTTATTAGGGAAAAATCAAAGGCATCCAAAAGCCTTATAATAAGGGTTACCTGAGTAAATGTGTTATATCCAATTGCACAATAAGACATATTCTAGCTATTAAATTACGGCATTATAGAAGTATACACAGCTGATCCTTGGACAACACAAGTGAACTTGAAAGGACCACTTATATGTGGGTTTTTCTCAACCAAACATAGGTCAAAAATATAGTATTCAAAGGATGAGAAACTCAAGTATACAGAGGGCCAATTTCTTGTATAAGCAAGTTCTGCAGGGCAGGGCTGACTGGATTGAGGGACTTGAGTATGCCTGATTTGGGTATATGAGGGAGTCCAATCCCCTCCATACACTGAGGGATGACTATATTTACTGACATGGAAACTCTCCCTAATATTATTGACTTTTTAAAAAAAGGTTATAAATCAGAATACCATGTCTGCTCTGTAACTCAAAATCTGTAGAGGGAAGGGCACGTATATTCATATACATAGGGGAAAAAAGCCCAGAAGTATATAAATCAAAAGGTAACAGAGGTTATATCAAGGTATGCAACAGGATTATGGTTGATTTTTATTTTGTTATGTATTTCTTTATTTTTCAAATTTTCAGCAAAAGAGCAAATGACTAGCAACAATTACTACTTATAAGATTTGCTAATAAAAATGTTAAAGAACAAAATTCCTACTTACACATCTAGATTAGCTCTAATGTCAATAACTTAAGTCTTTCCTGATTACCCTTTTCTTCCTTAGCCCTGGGTAAGGAGGATTGGGTGAGGAGACCTCCTCGTCTATTCTCCCAGAGACCATATTAGTCAATTGTCAATTTTTCAGGGTTTAACATTCACTAGATTTAATAAATGGCACTAAATGTGGTAAGGTAAACTGTAAACAATCAGTAAATATCAGTTGGCTTCACTTATTCCTATAACAAATTCACTGATGTTTTACAATTTTTCCCCCAATGATCATTTAATTACAAGGGATCATTTTTCTTTTTAAACTGATGTTTGAAGATAGTCACTTCAAAAATTTATGAGTTTTTTGTATTCTAAGATTCAAAATTTTATGAATCAGAAAATCTCTAAAGCTATATTAGTATTTTTACAAAGCATTTTACATTTTTGTGTTCAGTGTCTCACGGTGATTTATGATGCATAAAAAAGGTACAGATCATTGTGTGATGACTTGTCATCCTAAATAGCTGGAGACCAGACTGAGAATGAATTCCCTACACCTGGGGCTTAAGTTACAAGGATGTAAGGTAATGGTCACATTTGATTTAGGACCTAAAAAAAAAAAAAAAAAATTCAACATTTCACGAATTCTATTAATTTAAAATGAACAAATGACATGGTTATAAATAGGGACTGATATACAAAGGAGAAGAAAAATTCACCCTCTAGATTAGCCTGCAAATAATCCTTACATAAAATAAATATTAGACAAGGCCATGTTTCATTTACAATACAAAGGCAAAGCCATCATTTCTTATTCTACGTCTATCCCATCTGAGTAGCTGAGAGAAATGTAATCTTTCTGGCATACATATTATTCTATACTTCCTGATGAAGCTTTCTGAAGATACTTAATTCATGCCAAGTGCCTAGAACAGGAAGAGTAATGAAGCAGATTTTATTAAACTTGTATGAACTAACCTAAAGAACATTAGTAAATTACAGCATTGAAAGACAGATCTCTAATTAACAAAAACCTTCAAAAGTAGGAGTATGTTAAAGTTATTTTAAAGACAAATACTAAATTCTAAAATTCTAAATACACGAAAATTGTTCAAGCACACTATTGTTTTAGACCCAATCTCTAAGCAAATAAACAAAATTAAGTTTTAGAATTATAAAATATAAAAAACTTATGCCTTTTAACTTCACGTTCATGCTGTGATGGAGGGAATAACAAATCAGATAATTCAAATTAATAATAAAAAGGAACAAAGTTAACTGAGCCCAAAGAAATCTCATTATTTAAAGAGTCAGATTTGATTCACAGTTCCAAATTTGATTTACAACCATGAAAGCAATTAAGCCCATTTTACAGAAGCACATACAGATCTTCTGAATTTTTTTCCCCAGGAAGCTTTGGATCATTAATAACATTCACTGATTCTAAAAATCTAGCTCACCCAAAAATAATGGTAAGCTTCCATCTCATTTATCTTGTCTATTTTATTTTAAACTATCTCACAGAATAATGCTAACAGAGACTCATAAATTTATCTGATCAATCATAGAACTTCCTAATGTCAAATTAGAAGACTTTGTCTCCTAAGCCTAAAAGATTGCCACAGCTTGGGAAGGCAACAACATACGTATTCTGTTATTCCAAGATAAATAGTTTTAATAACGGCGTTGTATTAAAAATCAATAACATAAAAAATTACCTCAACATAATGAAGAAAATATGGAACTAAAAAGGAAGTGTCTACTCAGGGATGGTCTGTTAATTTTTGACTGTTCATAGATATTGGCAGGGGGTAGAGTGCTACTCTAGAAGACCCCTACAAAGACTTGACCATACAAATACATTGTGCAACACAGACTAGACCCAGCCAGCCAGTATTTACATGAGTGTGTTAAAGGGATGCAAATTTGCTACCGTTTAAGTCTAACAAATTAACAAAAAATAAAAACTGACTCAAAAGACTTGCTTCTTTAATAAGGCAGTATTACAGAGAAATTAAGTACACAAGTTTTGGAACTACTTATTACTACATCCAAATCCCAGCTCTACCATTCACTAGCTCAAGTTTTGTTTTCTTTTTTAACTTCCCAAACTATAATTTCCTCATATATAAAATAGGAAATATATTTTCATTAGAGCACTTTAAACAATTAACTGGAAAACATGAATAAGGTGCTTAGCAAACTGCCTACAGCAATGAATGGTTCCTATATTCTTCTTGTCAAACCAAGGCAGTCAACAAACAGAACATGCCAGAGTGTAATACGGTATTGATGTCCAATTCAGAGACCAGCGGAGAATAGGAATGGGCCCCAGAAGCTTTATCTTCATGCATCTAGTTTTCTAACCTCAAAAGCCCTCAGGCAGTTCTGATCAAAGATGTGCTCTTCCACTCTGGTTCTCCTACCCTCACCCCCAACAACCTATTAAGAGTGGTACCGTGTTTCCCCGAAAATAAGACAGGGTCTTAGATTTATTTTTCCCCAAGAAGACACTTTAGGGCTTATTTTCAGGGGATGTGTTATTTTCCCCTCAAAGCCTCAGCTTGCAGCATGCATGGGATGGCCAGGACCTGACAGGGGGAGCCCACCTTGTTGGTGGGGCTGCCCGCACCTTTCCAGTCACCTCTGGGATAGTAGCTGTCACGATGGGGCAGATGAGAAGGGTTGCTAGTCTTCTTTATCACTCCGCGATGAATTGCATGGGTTGTGCAGATACATTGCGTAGCCACGCCCATCACTAGGTCTTATTTTCGGGGTAGGGCTTATATTGCGCAAATGCTTAGAAATCCTGCTAGGGCTTATTTTATTGGTAGGTCTTATTTTCCAGGAAACGCGGTATCTACCAGTGATGCTCTGACATTGACCTGTTACTCTTTCTACTTCATCTTGATGTCCTGTCACCTTACATTCTTCTCAACCACCACTGCAGACCTGACACCTATTTTTTTCAATGTCAGTTCCCCTAACTCTTGAAAGCAGAAATCCATCTTCCACAAATTTGGCCCAAAATAAAATGGTCACAAGCTTGAAAAATAAACTTCTACTAACATTAATAAGGAGTATTCAAGAAAATATAGAAAATAATTTGTCTCACGACAACTTAGAAACACTGTTAAACATACAATTATCTTTTATAAACCCTTGCTCGTCCAGTACATGCAGCCAAAAGATGAATACAGAAATCAAAATACCAGATCCAAGCTGTTCAGTCTATCCATTACCTAGTCCAAGCACAAGAGAACAATCATAAATCACTATTTATAGGAAAGGTGCTTTTAAACGTGCGATATTTAGAGACTTTCAGTTCTGGCAATAATGGTCAAACTCCTCCCACTACAAACACCTAGAAAAAATTAACCACAAAAAGCTTTTCAATAATTAAATATATTCCTAATTGTGCAAGAAAGAATCCTCAAAGTCAGAAAAGTGAAATTAGGTAGTCCTGAGATATCAACCCAAAAATATACTATAAATGTTATGGTATTGAATATTATGCTCACACCTGGACAGAACAGATATAGAAAATTAGAAATATCAGTGCTCTATGAAACTCTCAAAAGGCTATATCCTCTGTGAAAGAGGGACCAGAAAAATATGTGTAACAACCCAAAAGACAACAAGGAAGGTTAGTTTAGTTCAGGCTTGGAGTTTTGGGTGTAAGACAGATGGGGGAGAGAGATTTAAAAAAAAAAAATAAAAAATCCCACAATAAATAAAACTTAAGGTAACTGCCCAAAATTACACTAGAAGTCTCCAAGTCAAGAAGCATAAAAATAGTTTAAGTTTAGAATTCCAGAAAATTCTCAAAAAGTAGTAAGACTAACACTCTAAAATATTTAAACATATTATGAAGGGACATATACAGATCAATGGAACAGAATAAAAAGACTAAAAATAAATTCAAAATACATACAAGTTTTCAGACCAAAATAGATTCAAAATATATACAGGTTTTCAGATAGGATAAAGGTGGCAGGTTAAATCAATGAAAATAATAGACTTGAATAAACAGAGTTGGAATAGCTGAATAGCTATATAGAAAAAATAAAGTTGGATCCACATCTCACATCTTTCAACAGAATTCCAAATGGATCAAAACTTAGATGCAAAATATTAAACCGTAAAAGTACTAAAATTTTCCCAGGATTTATTTTCTTATAACCTTAGAGTAGTGAAGGCCCTGTTCAATATTATCATGAAACTCAGAAACCATGAAACACAAAATTGACAAATCAACTATATAAAAAATTTAAAAACATGACTCAAGATAAATGACAATCTGAAGAAAAAAGCAATTATTTGTAACTCATCAGATCAGAAGCAAAAGTCAAATTTGCCCAATATACATAACTATTAATGATGCAAAGAGTAAAGAAAGATCAATAGCCCAATAAGACTAAAATATATGGACAGTTTCCAGAACAGCCAATATAAATAGCTCATTGATAATATGAGAAATGTAAATATAAACTTCACTAAGAAACCATTTGTTTTTTACCTGAAAAAGATAAAATACTTGCAAAGCTGCAGTGTTGGGACACAAAGTGGTATCATATAGAGGGGAAATATAAATTAGTACAATTTATAATATCAAAATTTACATACCTTTTGACTGAGTCATTTCACTTCTAGGAATTTATTCTAAAAGTATTTTCTCAAATGAAGAGAAATGCATACTCTTAAATTTTTTCAGTGTCAGAAAGAAAAATATATATATGGTATTGGTTACTATTTTCAAAATCAAATCATGAATTTTGTATCAATTTAGAACACCTTGGGAAATCTGTTCATAAACAGTAAACGTTTGGTCAGAACATTTTTTGTGACTGCCTTATTACAATTTCAGAAATCTTCATTTTATATCTTTTTACGCATGCTACAATCTATTTAGTTATTGAACATATACAAGTAGAATAAGATTAATATCTAAGAACTCCAAAATTACAATTCAGTATTTACTATAACATAAATGTACCTATAAATCAATGCATGTAAAAAGCTGACATGTCTAATTATTTCATCAAAATCTGTAAAATACTAATAATTTTCTTCAAGGGTGGCTTAAGACATACAATACCATAAAAAAAGAATATTCAGACAAAAAAGGCAATTGAAAACAAAGGTAACTAATTTACTGACTCTATATGATATCAATTACAACAAGATTCACTAGTGCTGTGTTGCAAAATCAAGTTTATTTCAAAGGTATAGTATCAATGTATTGATTTGTTTAGCAAACCCTAGAACATAACTAGATTTTGTTAATGACTTAGTTATTGATTTTGTTGTCCATCCCACAAAAAGTGTCTAGTATGTTGAGCAAAGTCTCTAGTAACAACTATTTGGAAATTAATGAGCAGTCCATTAATGCAAAATGATCAAATAATTTTCCTAGAAGAAAAACAGGAGCATAGTAACACGATTATACCTAACTAGTACCAGTATTTTTTAAAAAAATTTTTAGTATTAAGTGAACATTTACAAAAAAACATGAAGATCTTCCACATATGTACAACTGGAATATATATAAGAAAAGTACAGCAAATGTATAGCAACAATTAATGCTCATCCTATCAACTACTCAGCTCTCTCCCCCATATTTATATGACTGATCCCCCCTTTTCCAGTTTTCCCTTTTAGAACTGTCCTTTGCTCCGTTGTACTTGATCAAGCAAAGGACATTCAGTTTGTCCCCAATGACTAAAATTCAACAGAATCACTTGTCATTTCTAGAGCATAAAGTCAATGGGAAACTGGAGGACAGTTAATGACAAAACATAAGTGGACACCAGAGCCACAGTAAGGCTTTGGAGAGTTCTTTCCTACTCACTGAAAGAGAAAGCACAATGCATGTTCAATTTTAACAAATATCTCTAAGGTAATAACAATATGCCCAACAAGTTGTTTGTTTTTTTGAGAAAAAGATAGTATACAAATATTCACATAAGTTATCATTTAAGTTTAATTATATGCTATATGCACATAATTATGGCAGAAGATGATAAATAACTTTTTAGTTTGTTTCATTTTTAAAAACAAATCCTGGGAGATGGAAGTAAGACAAGAGAAAGCTCAGAGAAGAGGTAGCATGAGGGCTCCTTTCCTGGAACATCCCCCTTACCCAGGCCCCATCATCCTTTTCATCCTTTCAGAAGCCCAGTTCAAGTGCCACCTATTTCATGAAGCCATCTCTTGCCCATTCCAATACATTGTCCTTGGATCAATTCCTACGATATAATTTAGCACTTTATAGGGTATTGTATCATGTCCTAATTTTTACACATACTACTTAACTCTATGAGACAACTTTGAGAGGTGTGACAGGTTGAATGTATACACAACCACAGCCACCACCACCACCATCCCCAACATACACACACAACATACACACACCATACTGGATACACGGCTGAGTACAAAAAAATATGGTCAATATACACTTGTATAGTATATCAAGTGGCAAGCTATGATTGATCCAACAAAATCTGGTGATCTCCTATAAGAGATCACTATGGAAGGTGAACAAAACAGACATTTCCCTTGGAGAGTTTGCATTCCATCGAAGATGGACAAGGAACAATGATTAGCGTGTTTCAGTGCTATGGGAAAAAGTATACAGCAGGGCAGAGAAGAATAGTAATTGTGTGGTGTGTGTTTGGGGGAGGAAGGAAACAGGTCTCGGTTGTGGTTAAAATTCCCAGAATTTCTAGTCATGGTGCGCAGACACACAGGCATAGGCACGTATCACTGAAGTGGAGGACTAATCCAAAACAAAATACAGATTTCATGGAAACAGAGAAGTTTATACTTTGAATGAAGCTTGGTTATTTAATCCAGTGCCCTCATTTTAGAGATGTGGACCAAAATCAGTTGGTTTTGTGTTTTTTGTTTGGTTTTTTTAAAATTTGAGACAGAATCTCACTCTGCTGCCCAGGTTGAAGTGCAGTGGCACACTCACAGCTCACTGTAACCTTAAACTCCTGGACTCAAGCAATCCTCCTGCCTCAGCCTCCAGAGTAGCCAGAACTATAGGCACTCACCACCACACTCAGCTAGTTTTCTCAAAAAATTTTTGTAGAAACATGGTTTCACTGTGTTGCCCAGGCTACCCTTGAACTCCTGAACTCAAGTGATTCTCCCACCTCAGCTTCCCAAAGTGCTGGCATTACAGACATGAGTCACCGTAACTGGCAAATCAGTCGAATCTAAACAAAACTCAGCATCACTCTCAACACTGTCTCTACTTCTCAATCAACCTATTTCCTCAGTCTCCATCTCTCTCACACATACACAAACATACACACATCACAGCCCTCCAAACCAAACTAATAATCTATAAATGCAATTGGGCACAGCACTTCCTATTCTTCTCCACATGGGTTGTCATCATTGCTCTCATGACACATTATAAAACAAGACCAAATAAAAATAAGAAATTTGTAAAAAGATCAAATGACACCAAATTCTTTTTTTGTTAACTCATGGGTTCAAAAAGATGGAAAAGTAATCATCTTTACCCTCCTCTCCTGGGGCCCAGAGTTTGGGCTTGTATAATTTGTGAGTTCAACTGCATTACAAGTACAACATATGTTTATCAATTAAGAAGAAAAAAAAAATAGCCAGTTCTAATTAATTACACCCTTCCCTGTGCCCATATCGCTTTGCTCATAATCTATTTTAATGCTCGTTACATTGTCTTATACCTTTTGGTGAAAATATCCATTTACTCCCAAACAAGTGCTTGGCACATGAAGAACACTCAAACATTTGTGAATGACCTAGGAAACAACATATTCTGGGCTACAAAAACTTCTCAATTAGGAACCATACATAAAAGAAAGGCTACCAATAATGTTGATGATAGATTTTTTAAAAACATTTTTATTATTTCTCCTCAAAAGTTACATTATTTGTATATTAAACCATCCAATTTTTGAGGTGCCAGTAATACCCAACATGAGACAAGGCTTCAATTATTGGTTAGCAAGAGTAAAGTAGATGCAAAAGCGATCTGTTCATTCATTTTAGGGTAACCACTATGTATGCCAAGCATCATGCCACGAACTGCTATCCAGTACCTCACAATATCATGGAGGATACCTACACTAGATTGTGAGCTCCATGAAGGCAAGGACTTTGTTAACATCTGTATCTCCACCTCTTATACATTTCTTGGTATGAGCAGGTAGCTAAATATTCACTGAATGAGTCAAGCAAATTAAGAGACAGTTCTCCCAGACCCCATTCTTCTATCTCCAACCCCAACTTTACTGGTATTCACTTCTATCCTTTAATTTTGTTCCTTCCCTTCCATTTCCTATCCAAAGACTATTCCACTGAAACCTGGAAGTGCTTTGCACCTGCAAAGAGACTTTAGACCATAGCTTGCTCCCTGTCTTCACTTTCAGGATACGTATGCTCAAAAAGTCAACATACAAAGGGGTAGGGTGGGGGATTTTCTCTAACTTCACATTCCCTTTATTACTTTCTTATCAAGCTACCTTTTTTAAAAGTCTACTCCAAATGTCTATCTTTTATTCACCTCTCAATCCACCACAATGTGGTTTCTGGTCCCTACTACTCCACTGATTCAATGAAACAGCTCACTGAAAATTTCTGAATGAATAGGTAAAGGGCATCTAAAGGGCTTTAATGTTTATGCAAGAGTTTATTTGAACTGTTTTAAAAGATCTACTATTGTATCACTGAAAGTTGCCCCAAATAATATTTTAACATTTTGCAACGAAAAACTAGTATTTCCCGAAAAAATGTTATTTCCACTATTAGAACAGTTAGAATGAAGTCAGAAAGAAGTCAAAACCGTTTCGTTCCTTTTCAATTTCAGTTATCAAGAATAAAAACAATGTTCAATTATAAAAGCTAAACACATGGCCTAATTGCAAGCACATGGGCACACATGCACTTGCCCTTGACTTCATATTCAATGATATGTTTTCCCTATACCAGATTTTCACTTACTACATTTTCATTTATTTTTTTTTTAAAGTCAGCCACCTCAAATCCTTTGCTGCATGAGAGATGTGAGCATGGCTGACAGAATGGCTGGGTGGATAGATAGTTCTTTTTCAAAATGTAGCCTGTTCCTTTTTCAAATAGTGCATTATCACTGGGATACTAGTTGAATATGAAAGCAACCTTACCAATCCTTACTGATTTTCTGATTTGCACAACAGGATTTCTATACTTCCACGATAGGAAAGGGCACCCCCGATCACCTCCATTTCCACAATGCTACTAATGTACCTGTGTGCTTTTAGTAGGCACAATAATGGTCTATTAAAAACAAAATCATTGCCATACTTCCATTAAGGACTAACCCTAGATGTATTAATACACAAATGGACAACACTGCAGAGCGAGCAATCAAGGCTAAAATCCCCAAACACCTGAGCCACTGGAAGCAGTTTTACAAATAGAATTGATTTGGCTAAATATATTTGTACATATCTACGAACCAAACCATCTAACATAGTTATGCAGTTCAATTAATATTATTATTTTTAATTTTCCTTTTTGGTAATATCAGCTGATTCCTTTATTTAGATCAAAGACTAGGATAATGCTTGTACTCTGTACACACTGCTTATATAATATAGCTGTTTTCAATCATTCATAGTTCAAAAGTTCATTGTACAATCATTCAAAGTCCATAAAAACAAGGAAGATCAATATGTAAGTATGACTCTAAGTGATAAAGGAAAATTATCAAAGCCAGCCAAAAAACACACAAGTCCTTTGTCAGATGAAGTGAGCACCATAAAGAGAAAATGTGACATATATGGGCAAGAATTATGCTTTTACAAAACCAATCACTACATGCACAGATATACAACATAATAGCTTTAGAAAAATTGCTCAAGAGGTGTAAAGGTAAGGAACAAATTTTAAAATCCACAAATAAAAATTTTTAGAAAAAATTTATAGAAAATAATCCCATTTTGAAAACCTATTATGAACTAGAAGAGCTAAGGCCTAAGACAGATCAGCAGTGATCAATAACTAATGGTTGCTTGCAACTGCCATCCTATAAGCAAGGAGCTTTAGATTACCCTTTTAGCAATAAAATGAGTACTTGTCTCAACCACGAAAATTAGTGTGTCGGTTTTCTAACCAGCCTTCTATCAAAAACCTACTATAACAATTTAAGTCTAATGCTTGGCCTAGATTTAGGTCAGGCAGAAGTCCATGTTATTAAATATGTTAAAGTACAATCTAAAACCTTCATAAGTTTTTCCTGCCTAAATAAGAAGAGGACTTTTTAAATTTTGGTCTACTAAAAAAAAAATATCAAAATGAAGACTATGTTCCTGGAAGCAAATTGCTCTAGCCTAGAACTCTATTAAGTTCCTAGGGTTTTATTCCTGGCTCTGTAATATGTCTAATAAAATAACCTGATGATATAAAGATGCCTTTAAGGCAAAATGAAGCAACAGCTGTATTTTCATCACAGAAATGACCAAATTGGCAACACCATAAAACTTCAGAAGTAAACAATCACAAAACTGGGAGGAGGAGACCTGCCTAAAGGACCTTAAAGGCAAACATCTTTCTGGTCTTATATTTACCCTCATCTGGTGGCCCAAGCTATGTCTAAATCATCTTAAAAGTAGATCTAATATAAACAAATCTATGGATAAGTAAAATATACTCTCATGCAATATTTTCAAAAAAAAGTCAATTCTAATCTATTAAGCATTTTTCGACTTAGAAATCACATTATACAAGTAGTATACCTAATACATTCTCAAAGTATCCACCAACCCATGGGTTTCCAACAATATTCACTGGAAGAAAAAGCTGTGAAGAACTATGCATATTCCCATCATTGAAACATTTCCTGTGCTATTTTTTCTCCTTCACATTTGCAAATAAGCTTTTTGTAAACATAGTCTTCCCCCCCTTGCTCAAATTAAACCCTTTGCCCTCACTCTACAAAATTAACCTTTGATGTAGTCATCAGGATATCTGCAATTGCAATTCTTTTCTTTTTTTTTATTTCAGCATATTATAGGGGTACAAATTTTAAGGTTTCAAATAACGCCTTTGTCCCCCTGCCCCCCACAAGTCTGAGCTTCAAGTGTGACCATCCCCCAGAAGGTGCACATCTCACTCATTATGTATGTATATACCCATCCCCTCCTCCCCCCTCCCACCTGCCCGATACCCAATTAATATAATTCCTATGTGCCCACTTAGGTGCTGATCAGTTAATATCGATTTGCTGGTGAGTATATATGGTGCTTGTTTTTCCATTCTTGGGATACTTAACTTAGTAGTATGGGTTCCAGCTCTATCCAGGAAAATACAAGATGTGCTATATCACTGTTGTTTCTTAAAGCTGAATAGCGAATACTTTTTAAAAGCAGAAATAGAATAGTATTTTAGTGAGCTGGTATGAAGTATGGGCCTTCGAACTCCATGGCCAATTCACAGCTACAACAATCCACAGTTCTTATAATTCTAATGGCTCCAGTGGCCTCGTGTTCATTAAGGACACAAGACCTCATTGCTTCTCATGGGTGACTGCTGTGTTTTGGTTTCTGACAACATAAATACAATCCCAATGTTTTTAGGGAGACCAACTCAACACACTATCTTCCTTAGGTACCACTCACAATTTTAACAAACACTGTGGCGTATATGTATTCCAAAGGGTTTCACCCTTTCTGCATTAAATCCAATGGATTCTGCCATTGTCTCTCTTATGGATTTCCATAGAGCCTAAATTTTAGCCAATATGTTTATTAAATACCTAGAAACATGTCCAACTGCTCCAGGTAACCTACTCTATCCATAATCTTTGGGTAAGGGTCCACTTTGAAATATGTACCCCGATGGAATCTTTATTCTTGGTTGACTGAACACCTTCAGAATCCATTTCTATGAAATTCTCACAGATACTGCTAATATAAATAAGTCTTACAATTCTGGTGCTAGATCATTTTTTCTACGTATACATGGCTCCTATTTCATACTTAGCTCTGGATCAAGTTCTAGCTTTGGAGACAATAGAGATTGGGTAAGTAGGGAGTAGAATGAGAATCATCTCAGTCTGAGGTAATTTCCTTGTATGAGAAGACTGTTAAGGTGAGTCTGGAAATGGGCACATTTATAAACTTCCTAAATTCTAATCAATTTTTTCTGTTCACATTAGTAAAAATATAATTAACGTTGTTGCCATCCAAAGACTCTATGAGATACAGACAAGTTATTTAAAAGTTAAGGCATTGAACATAAAACAATTGGAAAGTGATCACTAAAATGGAGTTATATGGGAGAATTCAGAAAATTTAGAGAATCCAGCCACCAGGTCCAGCCTTGCTAGTACACCACTGAGGCAAGATATAGGTGAAACTGCCTGACTACTAAGACCTCAGATGCAGATCTTAAACTTTAATCTCTCCGTCATCTATTCCAGTTTCAAAATCCTTGAAGGTATGTTATATTCAGCTGATTTGGGGGCGCATGGTTTCATTTTGATGTCAAAGGAGTTAGCAAAGAATAAACTGAGCACTCTGGCTTTTATAGGGAGAAGTGGACTCTATGTGGCACAAAGTCTTATGCAAAAGTTGGAAGCAATATAGCAGGATTGGCAAACAAAAAAATTAAAAGTCACAAATATATGTATGCAGCCAAACAATTTTATTGTAAGTCAATACTATATATCTTTTTCTCTGTCTCCCATCTCTAAAGCAATCTGGACAATAATAACTAGACTATAAAATTGCCTTTCTTTAAAGAATATAGATGAATTATTATTTAAGATGAATTATTAATTAAATCATAACTATTATTTATACAATATTTTGTATAGGTTCACTTACCCCTCACTCTTTTAGCTTTTCCCATTATTTTAAGCTTTTCAAAAATTTCTGCATTCATAACAATTTCCTGAATATGTAAATGAAAAAACTCACAGTATTAAACATCTTAATCTTTATACATGTAAACACAATTCATACCTTATTGTTGAAGTTTTAAAAAACATTAATGTTTATATCATCCTGATATCTTGTAAGTTTATAGATTTTTCCGCTCTAGTTATAGGAGGAGTAAACTACTGTTTCATAGATGCAATAGGTTCTGAAAACATGTTCAGAAATATCTTAAAAAGCAGTCTTCAAATTTTCTCCTATATCTCACAGGAGATACATTTCAATGAGAGCTATTTCCTCTGATTTCCTTTAGGTGATTTTCTTTTGATCATCTTTACATCAGTCTAGTCATTTTTCTTGTCATGTATTTGTGCAGGGAATTGTGCATGCTGATGGTTTTCAAGTCTGGTGGCAATTTGATTCACTTGAGGATATTTTAAAACACACTTATGACCTAGTACCATTCCCAATCCAATTGAATGAAGTTTTTCAATGGCATGGTCCTGGTGTCAATATTTAAAATAAAAATCTTCCCAAGTCATTTTAATATACAGCTAAGATTTATATATTAACTGGTATAGATATTACTGAATACAAAAAGACAGATGATGACATACCCTTCTTTGAGAGGGTAATGTCCACAAAATTAAAAAAATATCTGATAATATTGATAACTCAGGGATCAGATTAGGTGAAAAGCACAAATATACATTCTGCGTAATGGAGCTTACTCCCAGTGTAAAAATCTACAACAAGCGGGAAAGTATACTCAGATGCACAGCTGAGCAACATAGTGGGTCCTCTACGTAGAGGAACTGATTAAGGTGAAAAGGAGATTTTGTTCCCAACTTTGCTAGATTTGCCTTCCAGGTACCAATGGTTTCAAGCAGGACAGATGACACAATATGTAAATATCAACTATTTAAGAATAGTATGTATTAAGTATATTCTATGACTTGCTTTTAATATAATATTAATTTAGTTACAATTTTCTATGTAAATTTCTATTTATTTAAGTCTCTGAAAAATTGCAAGGTCAACAACATATAAACTCAAATTATCATCCTACTTCGAGCTTAGTTGGACCATATAATTTGGAGGAGGATGGTTTATATAATTAAAATTCATCTTTGTTATGATGTATTTGTTATGAAAATTACAAAACTCATAACCTTCTGCTTGCATTCAGAAAATAGTCATAAAACAAAATATTTGTATTGAAATGTATCACATTGATGTAGTGGTTTTGATAATGTTGGCCAGTTTTATCATGTCACAAACAATGCCCTAGAGATATTAAAGTATACTTACATACGATTTATTCACTTTTACAATACTTTGGATGACCTTAAAAGTAATTAATGCATTTATTTGCATATGTATATATGATCAATGTTGAATTAGAATATTTTTTTTGTTTTAATAAATATACCCAGTTTTAAATTTGACAGATTAACTGTATGTACAGATTTTATAATACTATATTAAATGATTTTTGTCTCATCAGATTCTTTTCAGTTACAGTTTTATAGATAGGGTCTTAGTTCTAAAATATTCAAGTGTTTCTCTTTACACTCATAGAAGTTTTCCAAGTCAATGTAAAATTTTGCAATATGGTGTCAGAATAAAATTTGTTTTGAAAATAGACATTTTCATGTTTCTTGTTTCAAACCAGTGTTTAAAGTAGTCAATCTCATGATTTGTCAGACTTGAAAAATTATAAAATGAATATTTTTACATAAAAATAACTTAAATGAATATTCTTAGAATATAAATCAACTGTGTATTCACTCAAAGGTATTTAAAATATTCTTTAACCATACAGTAAACTGCATATTTGTTACCAGTTTACTAATGTTACATACCCTCTCTCTCACTCTTTCTCTCTCAATTTATAAACACTTCTCAATATTTAGCCTTTAACAGTTTTTTTGGAACTGAATAATATTGAGGAAATAAAATCTTTGAGAAAATAATTTATAAGAGTATGATTCTTTTATCACACAATTATTTTAAAGTATTTCTAAATACATTAAAGAAATTATATAGAAAGACAATTTAAAAATTTGTCAAAGTTAATATAAAACAAAAAATAGCTTTTGATTTTTAATAATATCTTGAGATAATGTCTCCTCTTACATTTTAATCACTTTGTGATTAATCATTGCCAGACTTAAAGCAGATATTGAATCATAGAATAACTTTCAAGTATACATTATGCATATGTTGCACAATTTATTTCAATGTATCCACTTTAAGAAAATATGAACATCCTGCTTAGTTGAATCAAGTTTCAGTAACATTACTATTTTCCTTTTGTTAATGCATTTCAGTAAGCTGCATAAAGATGTAATAAATATGTGTATCTAACACCTGTTCATAATACTTTTGAAATAAACCTAAAGATCATTTTGCACAAAAATAATACATAAAGGATATCACTCTTACTAATAATGTAAAACACCATACAGGAATAGAAAACAAAACATAACTTGTCACTGAAAAGATGGAAATGATAGATACATAAGTCCATTTACGTCCTTGCTGTTGTTTCAGCCCTACTCAGAACATCACTCTTGTTGATTTGTTGCCATCTATTATTTATACAATTTGTTCTTGCTGATGCAAAGAATATCAGTGGTATGAAATTAGGGTATGCATGTCTATGTTACTGTGATATTTCAGACAACATAAGTAAATAGAAAAATTTCAGATCATATAAAATAGAACTATGTTCCCTTTTTCTTATTCATTTACGTCAATTCTTCACTTGTCTCAAACCCTCTAACGTCTCTCTTCTATTTGGTTTTTACTATTTAATTCAAGTTACTTCAGGTCTATCAGGTAAATCAACTTTTTGGTACCTGAAATTCTCAAGGAGGCATAGGAGATTAAGGCTCTATTAAGATTTTTTCCCACATTGGTAACTTGGTACAAGTAACTTGCATATGTAAACACATATACTAATGTTCATACATTCATGACTTGTGTATATTAATGTCTAAACCATACAGGAAGTTGATTACATCAACAGGCAATAACTAAAAACACAAAAAAGACTTTGTATTTTACTTTAGGTCCATAATATGGACACATACTTTTGCCCACATTTTCATATGGTATTGATTGAGCCAAATGAAATTTAATGTCCATAAATTCTGCTTTTCATCTTTCCAGATCATGGAGATGATTCCAATAGAAATTTATTGATTAGTCTGGCTTATTACTACCAAGAATGTGGCCATCCTACATCATCAGTATCATGACTGAAACTGACTTCAAAGAAGGAAGCCACATCCAGACAAGACACCAGTCATGTTACTTCTGCATTTTTTATAACCAATATTATAAGGATATTAATGAGATATCAGAGATATCAGCTTTTTTAAAAAATATGGAAACATATATTACAATGGCCAAAGTTTCTTCCACGCATTTAATAGTGGTCAATTATCAATTGATGTTAGTTATGAGTTAATATAATGTTATCTATTTTTTAACTTTTTATTATTAATTATTATGGGCACATAATAGTTGTCTATATTTATAGGGTATATGTGATATTTTGATGCAGACATACACTGTATCTTAAACAAATCTTTGTAATTGGGTTATCCAACAACATAGATGGAACTGGACAATTTTATGTTAAGTGAAATAAGCACCAGAAAGACAAATCTTGCATGTTCTCCCTCATACGTGGGAGCTAACTATTAAAACAATTGATCTCATGGAGACAAGACAGGAGAATGATGGTTGCCAGAGGCTGGAAAGTGTTGTGGGGAGGGGGCATAAAGTGAGGATAGTTAATGAGTGCAAAAATACAGTCAGGTAGTTAAATATAATGAACAATATTTGATAGCACAACAAAGTGAGTACAGTCAACAGTAATTTATGGTATACTTTATAATAACTAAAAGAGTGGAATTAGAATGTTTCTACTTCTTAAATCCCAGAAAACACATACAGCACTGCCATCCTTTGGGACTGCATGTCCTCCTCCTTTTCCTTCCTGGTTGGTACTGTGCTGCTGGCACACTCATTCTGCAGCATGACTTTCTCTCTCTTTTTCCCCCATTTCAAATTTCAAAGAAAGATTTTTGATGAGGATTTAATAATTTCTAGAATAATTTTAAAAATTGGAAAGCACTCCTTTGACTTATTCATACACATCAATTTCTGGACTTCTGATGGGTTTTGTGTACAAAAGATCATAAGATGAAAGAAACACTGATTCAATTCAATTCAGCTAATAATAATGGAGCTCCTACTTTGTGTTGGTTGACATTGATGTTGAGTATGAGTATAAAACAAACACGATTTCAAGAATCTTATGGTTTTGGGATTTTGGTATAAGATGAAGGGAGAAAGAAAAGTATCAAAATAAACTATATAATAAGAGTAAAGCCTTTGCTGTACAGAAAGTAGAATGTGATGGAATTTTAATAAAGGATAAGGATGTATTAGAGATATGTATCAGGAGAAACATCACAGTGGTGGATCTTCTAAGATCAAAGGCATTTCAATAATTTCAGATGTGATAAAAAAACATTAAATACAGTGATAACTGGTAGCATATGTTATTATTCAGAATTAATATCATCCCAAAGCATAGAGTCTGGGAAACATTTTGTAGCAAGCATATTACTTTCCCTGGAAAGACAGTTTAACTTGTAAATGCTTAAAGCTTAGGCATTTTCAATGAGTTTCCACAAATTCTACCTCCTTTAAACACTCAAACTAACTCTAAGCCATCCGAGTAGAAAATGTGGCCCCTGGTATACTATGAAAAAGAGGTGATTTAGGTTGTTTTGGAGAACAGGTTATCCTAGGGCACATGGGTACAAATCACACCTGTAACTTCTTTTTTTTCCGTCTAATTTTTTTTTTTTTTAAACACCCTAGCCCTCCCTTATCCCCTATCCTCGCACTAAGGGATTCCCCTCCTGTCCTGTCCAGATGATGACACTGCAAGAGTGTCTCAAATGATTTGCGGCTCCAAACCTGAGCCTTCATATCATCTTCCCCAGCATCCATAGCCTTCAGAAATCTCAATAATTTATAAAGTGCTCACACCAGCAGGCCTCTGGCTATCTCTAATCAAGCTTTGTGCGTATTTCAACCATCTCTGCCCTAATTGTAAAGGGATGTTCCTGAAGATCAAGTATACATTTGCATTTTTAACATGAGCATGCCCAGAAGGCCACATCTGGCAAACAATGCATCGTTTTTAACACCCTGTGATTTGCCTTTGACCTATGTGTGAGACCTACGGGGGTGTTTAAGTGGTTGTTGCATGTCTAACTTTTGCAGTCAGGAATTCAAGACCAAAGGTGGAGCTCAGAAACAAGATAACTCCCTTCAGCCCCATCTTAGCTGCCTGGATATCTCTTTCTCTGCTTCTTTTAATGATATTTTATTTCATTATTTTCAGCTTACACTTTTTAATATTTAAAGGCATCATAACCTCTTCTCAGAGGCCTGGGAAATAATTAATCAAAGCTTAAATTAATTTTCTTTGAAACACTTAGAGAGCACCTACTCCAGGCCAAGTGGTAGATCCTGATGACGCAGGGCTCACTTAGGCATAAATAAGGGTTTCCAGTCTTATTGTAAGCAAATTATCAAAAAGTCCCCAAACAATAAATGTAAGCCCAGTTCTTGATAGCTCCACAGACTTCAGGCTCTGGTTCCCATGTCCTATTTTACTTGCTCTGCAAATCTCCAATTCTGGGTATCACCATTTGACTTCTCTACTGATGCTCCCATGTTACTGAGTACACAAAAAAGTCATAAGCCCTGATTTTTTAAAAAACAATAATGAAAATTCATTATAACATTTTAGCATTTAGCCCAATTCCCATGATTGGTTAATTCAGTGACCCAATAACATCCCCAAAGACCTGGGGTCTTTCCATTTCTCCAGCCTCCATTCCCTGTTTCCCCTATGAGGCCAGCTCCACCCTGTGGCTAGTTACCTTTTCCATTGCAGGACAGCTGCTGCATGTCCAGGGGCCTCACAGAGATGAGACTCAGCAGAAAAATTGGTCTGGTTGGCTTTACCATAAATACTAACCTACAATTAGAACCTTTTATGGCTCCATTGCGATCTCATTCTAAATTAGCTCCCAGTTGTGTTCCTGCCTGAATCTTTCCCAATTCCAATCTTATCAAGCTCCACCTACTTCTTTCTTTTTTTGCCTCAAATGTTTCTTCCCTATCTGTCCCTATTGCCTCTATCCTAACTTCACCCAGCAATTGTTTACCTTGCTCCCATCTATTCACTCCACTTTACCTACTCCTGCCAGGGTACTCTTCTGGAAGCACAGGGCTGAGCCTGTCACTTTCTTGTTCAAGCCACCTCTAGTGGGTCCCTAAAGTTCAGATTGCTTAGTGTGGCATTTGGGGTCCATCTTGACCTGGCTCTATACTACATTTTCAGTTTTAATTTCTATTCTTTCTTTTCATATACCCAATGAGCCAATCAAACTGGAAATCTCTGGTTATTCTTTAATGGTCCCCAGATTTCCCCACCTCTGTGTTTGTTCCCTTTTTCTGAAGAGGACTTCCCCTCAGCTCTGCAAATGAAATTAATACACACTGTAAGGTCCAACTCCCGTGTCACTCCTTTTAAATTTCCTCATCTTTCTCATTCCCAGCAAGACATTATAGTCTTCTGAATTTTGTGATAGATTATCTCAGGTCATTTTTTACCTTGTATAATTATTTTTTTTATGTATAGCAAGTCCTCACCTAATGTCATTGACATGTTCTTGGAACTGCAACTTTAAGAGAAATGATGTATAAGGAAACCAATTTTACCAGAGGCTAATTGATAAAAAAGTTAATTCTTATGGCATATTTCTGGTCACAAAAACATTACCGAAATTCTAAATAAAGACCAAAACACTTATAATATTAAACACTATAATAAATGTGAGCTCTACATACATTTAAGAAAGAGTACTAAAAACAAGTAAGGCAATTATTTATCCTCTAATTCCAATTCAGGGTCCCAGGTGGCTGGAATCTCTCACAGCAGCTCAGGGCACCAGGAATGACTCCACCCTGGACAGTGAGCCATCCCATCGCAGAGCGCACTCACACACAAACCCACACTCACTCAGACTGGGACCATGTAGATGCGACAATTCACCAAACATGCACATCTTTGGGATGTGGGAGAAAACCCACGCAGACATGGGGAGAACATGCACACTCCACACAGACAGTGGCCCCGGCTGGAGATCGATTTGTTTTTTTCTCATCAATGTTATTCAAGGAACTGCTGTGCATCCGCTATCGATTGCTCTGTTGCCCCGGTTTTCATATTTTCCACTAATATGATTTGAACAGTTCTCCAGTTGCTTGGTGTTTGGTCATTTTAGTTGTTGTTTAGACTCTTTTTCTTTTTCCTGACCTATGATCCTACTAAAGCTAATAGTATCTGCTATGTGCTTAGAGGACATCCGGCTTCTGGGGCCCTCTGGGATTGTACACAATTTTGCCTGGAAAAAGTCCAAATACTGTAACTAAAATTGTTCCCTTGGGTATTTGTTCAATGGATATAGAGTTGTTTGTGTCTTTTGAGTTTTAATGTGGTGTTTTTATTAAGAAACATAGCAAAAAATATTTTACTAGTCTTACCAAGTTAACTTTGAGGCACCCAGTTTTTGTTAACATAATCCTTCTCTACATCACCAAACACTATTGATCCTACCTTTAAAATACCTCAGAATCTATCCTCTTCTCTCCATTCATCCTTCTTGGGCCTCATTTCTGACCCTCACACCCTGTCTGCCACTAGTTTCATCCCACTGCTGTCTGTCTGCAGGAGAATTGTCTCTCCTCAAAACGAATCTGGTGATGCTACTCCTCTGCTTATACACATTTTCTGATTCCCTGTTGCTTCCAGAGTTAAGTCCAAGTCCAGTGGTGGGACCTCCAAGTTCCTTAGATTTGGATTCCAATTGCCTTCCCAGGTTCATCTCTTGCCACTTACTCAGCTGTCACCAGCGCTCGCCGTACTGTGATTTTCACCACTCCCAGAAAAGCTCACACTCTTCTGAGGCCTTAAATATCCTCCTCATTTCTTACCCTGGCCCTTTCCCATTGATCATCTAAGACCAGCTCAAGCATCACCTCGTCTGTGGTGTCTTTCCTTACCTCCTCAGTGAGTGACCCCTTTTCCATGTTCCTGTACCATTCATCCACTCATTCATTCATTTGCGTAGTGAAATCCAGGTAGTAAACAATACTGGGGATGCAGTGACATATAAGCTGTAGCCCCTGGACTGTGCAGGGCTATAAAAGGGACACGTATGAGAAAATGATAATATTGAGGGGATAGAAAAAATCTGAGAGACCCCATGCATTAGAACAAACACTAGGACTTAGTGCCTGATTGATTCTATGTGGGGGAATGCAGAAAGTAGAAGAAAAGAGAAGAGAATAATGCCCAGATTTCTTCTTTGAGTGAAACAGTAGGTATGTGGACATCTATGGAGACAGGAAATTAAAGGAAGGAGCAGGCCAGGTGGAAAGTGTGATGAGTTTAGCCTTGTGGGACCTCTGGGAGATCTGAGTGTTACATCCTGTGCACAAGGGGACATACGGATCAAGAGCTCAGGAAAGGAGGCCGAGATTAAGATAAATTTCTGGGAGATTCCAACAAACAAATAGCAGGTGGTATCAGGGAGATTTCTGAGTTTATTAGGTACTCTATGCCTGTCTTTTGTTTATACCATATTGTAATGTAATTATCTGTTGCCATGCCTTGCTTCCCCATAAGGACACTCCTTTATTAATTCACCTTGTGTCCCCAGTGCCTGTCGCACTGCTTTGCACATAAAAATTTCATTTCAAACAAGAGAATGAATATGAGTTCACTCAGCCATGTCTTAATTGTGGGTGAGAGAAGAATGAAATTAGTTCATTTAATAAATAATTTATTGAGCACCTTCTATGTACTGGGCAGTGTCTTAGACACTGGAAATACAGCAGTGAAAATGATAGTGGGGAAACAATAATAAAATAAGTAAACAAGATAATATCAGATAATAAAAATGATTATAGCTAACACTATGCAGTTCTTATGTGTCATGGCCTGTTTGCAGCATTTAACATGGATTTTAAAATTTAATCCTCACAAATCTTATAAAGTAGGTTGTAATAAGTTCCATAAAGGAAATTAAACAGAATAATATGGTGGCAAGTGACTCAGGGTCGGTCTTTGGCCAGAACAGAGGAGGCTATTTGTGGTTACAGTGGAGCTCAACTGTGAAGGAGCCAGCCACAAGGAGATCTGGAGGAGAAATGTTCCATGTACAGTCCAAGTAAATTTAAATCCTTCTTCTTCTTCTTTTTTTAAATGCTAAAGGAATAAAGACTTTTCTTAAGCATTGCAAGTTCCATTCACTAGCATTCAAATACTCCACACTTCAATCTACCTGCAATCAGTCAAAACAGCAGTAGTTCATTGTAGAATCTCAGGTTAGGGTAAAAGACCTTTCCATGTAAATTAAGAAACCCACTTAGGCTTGTCCAATGGTGGTGGGTTATCAGAATTTATTAATTATTAGTGTCACTAAAGTGGGTATATAACCCCCTACTACTAAATTTGGCTAGCTTTAAAAAAAAGGTACCCACTTAGCTCTTAGTGAGTAGGGATTGGGGAATTCTACCTCATTTATGACCACTAATGTATGCTAAAGATTATCAAGAAAAGTATATGAAAATAGAAAGAAATGATTCAGATTCTAAGGTATATTAAGTTTAGAAACACTAATAAAAACAGCAAAATCATAAAGGTGCACCTGCTTTACCTACTTACCCACTTAGACTAAATCTTGAACAGGAAAGTTTTCAGGAACAAGCAATTATAAGCCATTCCTTTTTCATTCATTTCTCCCTCATCTCTCTGGGTAATTTGCATGTAGATCATATTGAGGCATAGCTTTACTTGTTTGCCAATCATTCAGGGCAACAATGAAGACTAGTTTGGTAGTTGGACTTTTACTTTTGATTTTCCTTCTTGTTCTTAGATGGAGTTTTTGATGAGACTCTGTAATGGCTAAAGGGAGGGAGGAAGTTCATCGAGGGCACAAAATGCCTGTCTGTTCTAGAAAGGAGGTTTTGTCTTCCAGAATGAATTTATCCTTAGCAATCAATGAAAGCAATCTGTGTAGAAAGACCACTCAAACTAGGGGCATGACAAAAGTTAGGGCCATGCTCCAGGAAAGAAACTTAGGAGGGGTCTTCTAATCCAGTGGCCTCAGTTTACAAATAAGGAAAGGCCAAATGTCTTATCCAAAGTCACAACCTTGAAGTGATGCAATTCTGAGTAGCATTTCTTGGTAAACTTGCATATTTGCTTAGAACTATACATTTATAATCTTATCTATAAATATAAACAATTGTTATTGGCCAATTAAAAATAAATTTTTAAAATCTTAGGAAGGGAAAAAATAATCTTATCTATAGATTCTGATCATTTTAATGTAGAAGAAAGGCTTTATAATATAGTTTTATTTTTAATTATATTCTGTTGTCTTAAGAAGCAATGGTTTAATTTATATGGGTAGTTTGTATTTAACCATGAGGAAATAAAAACTGTTGTGATTCAATTTGATTTACTGAATTCGTGAATAAATTTATTTATTTGATTTTTATTAAAAGGGATGAACTTTAATAGAATTTGCACAGATATGAAAGTCTAAAACTGAGACAAAATAAAAAGACAGTGCACTTTAAGGGGCCCCTGTATATCTCTACTATCTTTTGGGTCTCCTGCATTATTTCTACTTCTATTTTTTTTTTTTCAATACCAACCTTATTTCATTTAACATGTGATTTACAAATATATGATTTCATATATTTGTTCCTTCATTTAAAATTCACTAAGCACTTAGTAGTATCAGATTGATTTGAGTATTAAATAAGCATGTTCTGTAAAAGGTTTATTGGCACAGTACCAGGCATATAGGAAGGACAGAATTAATGTTAGTTGTTGTTGTTATTTCTGTTATTATTGCCAGACCCTGTGCTAGGCACCGAAGAAAGAAAGAAGATAAAAGGATACTATCTCAAAGGGATCAAAGCCTAACCATGAGGCTCATAGAGATGGAGTTAGAATTGCATTGTTCTCTGAAGATAGTATTTTGTCTATTTTTAAATTGGATCCAGAGCCTTCTGCCAGCTTACACTCTGGGTCTATGTGTCTGTTGTTTAATGTAACCCATAGACCTACGAAAATGCACAAGGGGTTACAGAGGTGAATAAAGGGTAGTATTTTCATCATGACATGGCACTGAACCCCAGCAGCCTCTAGTTAAAAAGTTTTACTGTGCTTCTTAGGTTTTTGATTTAAATTTATTAGTTGCATCTTCCATATCCCTTCAAGGGAAGTGTAACTGGAACACAACAACCAGTTGTATTTATATTAAGCTTCAGCTAGTTTGTTATCAAAGCAAAAATCTTGCTTTGCTGAAGAACTTTTTAGATTTGTTTTGATTAGTCAGTGTAGTGATTAGGCAGATCTGTGGAAAATGGGTACTTTCCAATTTCTTAAAATCCAAACATGTTTTAATGGTTTGTTTTAACATGTTTTACTTCTATGTTTCAGTAGCTAAAGGCATATTACTGATTATGAGACAAAGAAACTCTTTTGAGTTACTTTGCTAATTTTACATCTTTATGATTACAATTTATAATTACTAGAGAACTTTGGTTATCTTAAAAACATTTGAAACTAATTTTTCTTAGCACCATAGAGGGTAATATTCATATGTGGAACAAAACCTTCAATAGTAACTGACTCTGATTTCCAAGGAAGTTGAAGGTAGATTAAAGAACATTTTCAATGTTAAGAAAATACATTTAAAAGAACCCATTTAAATGTGCTCTACCAGATCCTCAATAGGAATAGTATATTGTTCACAATTTCTTCCTGTTAAATATTTAGATTTTTAAAAAATGGGGTTTTTTTCTTTTAATAGTTGTCTCCCGGGTGGTCCATAATACCAACTTTGTTAAATTTGCAAGAGAGATTTGTATTTCAAATTTAAGTGCAAGGAAAAAGCTTAATGTTTCTACTGACATTGTTTGTAGTGAGAAAGTGAGAAGTCTCAGTGAAACTGCCAGAAAAATTATTTATTTTACTTAAAAAAGTCTACCACATTAGAAATGGGCCTGTTATTACTTTATTGGCTTATTTTACAAAAGAGTTTGTAAATAAAATTTTATAGGTCTAATCGAAAATAGAAGGATAGTGAATGGAATTTAGCCCTATTTCTCCTTTTGTATTTAAGCATGATTCATTTCAGCCAAAATTTTTTAATACTCACTTTCATTACGAACATTTATTAGTGAAAGTTTAATGAGTATCCATATCTCAGATTAGCTCAGGAATTTCTTGAGACATTTAGAAATTCCTGAGTATATCACTGGATACTTTGGTGGAAGGATCAGAGAAACCTAAGGTAAAATCCTGGTTCCATCACATTCTAGCTGTGTAACTTTGAGCTGGTTGAGCTTGCTAAATCTCAGTTTCCTCACTTGTCAAATGGGGAACAAAACAATTACCATCTCATAGGGTAGCTTTGAGAAGAAAGTGAAATGCATCACGTCAAGCATCTTGCAGTGTTTTGGTAGTTTTACTTGGCATCCTTTTTCATAAAAATAATCCTTCTTCAACAGTTAAATATCATCTGATATTGAATACAGTTCACTTTATATAGAGTGAAATGAATAAATAGTCTAAGCCAGGGGTTGGCAAACTATGGCCTTCTGCCTGTTTCTGTAAATAAAGTTTTATTGCTTATTGCCCTGATTTGATCATTATATAATATATACATGCATTAAAATGACACACTGTACCTCATAAATATGTATAATTATTATGCATCAATTATAAATAAAAAATGTTTTAATACAGCAAGCCAGGCTTATTCATTTAGGTATTGTCTGCGGCTGCTTTTGTGCCATCATGGCAGAGTAGGTGTGCCATAGACCCCGTGACCCATAAAGCCTACAATATTTACTGGTCTGGCTTGTTTACAGAAAAACTTTGCCAACCCCTCTTCTAAACTGTTGTTAGGGGATTGCTTATTTATGTGTCATACTTTGCACAAATGGGAGGATCGACTTTAAGTGAAGTGCTGTAGGAGTAGACGATAGCATTACTTAGCTGTTCCTGGGGTTAAGCAAAGACATCTAAGCATCGTCTGTGATTAGTGGCGAGATTCCCCAGGAACAGTTGGGGATAACATTCTAGGACCAGCAGAAGGACATTTGGACAGGACCAAAACTGCCTGTGGTTCAACTTCAGAGTGGGCAGGAGCTAGAGATTGGTATCAGATCCTCCCATAAGGCATTCTTTATCAGCCTACAGCTATGGATGTTGTTCCAAGCTTCCATTACAAAGTAAGGATTCAGTTATTCTTAAAAGGTCTTTGTGAATCATCCTAAATCCTGATGATTTAGGATGGTTGGAGGGTGCATTTTTGAATGAATAGAAGCAGAAGTTGCCTCATGTTAGGCAAGAGCACATGTCAAAGAGAAACTGAGGGAATGCGAGGTGACGGTAGATAACTGTGCATGTGTACTGAGAGACTGGAGGAAGAGTCAAGGCAGCGTGGACGGCACTATCTGCCATAAGGAGGATCGTGTAGAGGCTGAGTGAGCATAGGCGGTTTAAAAAATAGATGGTGGGCCGTACTCAGTGATAAAAAGGGTGTCAGACATACAAATGGGCCGAGTGAACACAGTGTTTATCAGTTATTTTTTCTGAAGTGTAATTTCTAAGATGCATTATATAGTTCAAACTCAAGGGGATAAATTATATCCTATGAGTAAAGAAACTAACTGGGGGACTTACAAAAAATAACTACAATAAACAATGAATAGTAGAGATTCTTATTTTGAATAAAACTTCAAAATTCATGAAACAATATTTGATGAAAACATTTCTAGATAATTATGATTTCTATTTTTGTTATTATTAATTCATTCAATAATTATTTATGGCAGTTTGTTATGTGTAGGGCACCATACTGAGCAGTGGGGAATATCCAAAGGTAAAATTGCTTTCGACCTAGTTAGGGAGATGAAAAAGGAAGATATGAAACATTCTGTAATATGCAAGACAAGCCCATGTAAGTCAATGTTTTGGTGGTTTAGGGAAAGAGACACCACTTCTTCTGCGTTGATATGGAGAAAGACTTTCTGAGGGATGGGGACCAGGGATTTGAACTAGACCTTGAGGATGGGTGGGATTTGAAACAACAATGGGATGGTACTATAGAAGTTTCTTTAGGGAGGGCTAGTGGCAGAACAAAGGCACAGTGACAGTGAGCTGTAAGGAGACACATGTGTCTGAAATGCATGAACTCCCTGGCAGGGATGGAGAGAGAGAGCTGAACAGGTCAGTGGATGCTTAATTGTGAAGGGCCTTGACTCCCAGGCCAGAGAATTTATATTTAAAGATACGGTTTCCATAGTTGGCCAAGGGAGCTTGGTGCCAAGATTATGATATACATTTAAAAGTGTTTGGGAATGAGTAACTCTCAGTGGAATTTATAAAATGCCTTTGTGAATAGTTGCAATTTAGAAAAGAATTTGCTCATGAGAGAATCAAAACCTTCCTAAGTAGAAATAACTCCTCAGATTCTCGTCTGGGGTCCACTTGGAGACTCTCCAAGGCGTAACATAGGATGTGTAGAGACCAATATACCACCCGAAGGACAGGTATACAGATGAGTGCCTACCAGTTACAGATTGCAGTTAGAAAATTCCATTTTGCTAAAGATAGTATTGAGTCTGGAATATTATTTTATTTTCAGTTTCTGTATATGCCCATGGGAGTCACCTCATATTGGAGTCCCATAAAGTCTCTCATGTTACAGGGCACTCACTTAGTTACCTTATTTTGAGCAGCGCAGTATTATTTGGAGAAGACACACTAGACTTAAATGACCTCAAGCAGTGCTATTTTTGTTTGCTCACAGAGGTGTGCTGACATGATGTGTATAAAAAGGAGGCAAAGAAATTGAAGGCAGTTTCTGTTATTATTCCTGGAGGTATGAATTTGCAGTTGTAGGTGCTAGATATAACTTTAAACATGCCTTTTAAAGCAATTAAATTAGGTATTTGTATTGTGGATATCACGAATATACACCCCAGAACAAGTGGTAAACAACTCTCCTAACCTAATAGGACTGGAAACTCATGCTTTATAATAAAATTTCCAGTGAGAGTAGATTCAGAAAATGTTGTTTCTCTTACAATTTAGATAGATGTGAAGATGTGCTTTTTGGAAAATTGTTTGATGACTTAAAGTTTAGGTATAAATAGAGAGTCTGGATAAAACTGTTTCATGGAATTTATAATATTCCAAAATTAATCTATAATAATAATTTTTTTTTTAAAGACACAGTCTCATTCTGTCACCCAAGCTAGAGTGCAGTGGTGCAATCATAGCTCTCTGCAGCCTCAAACTCCTGGGTTCAATTCTCCTGAGTAGCTAGGACTATAGATGTGTGCCATCACACTGCCTGGCTAATGTTTTTATGGTTTTGTAGAGATGGGATCTTGCTATGTTACCCCCCTTGCTATGGTCTGAAGCTCCCAGCCTATCCCAAGCTATCCTCCTGCCTCCCCAAGCACTGGGATTACAGGTGTGAGCCACTGCACCTGGCCTATAATTTATAGGATGTGTGCTATAAAATATGGACAGTTAAATTAATTATATAACCATTAGGTATGAACAAGTATTAATCAGGTAGAGAGTGAAGGTTAATTTTATATGTCAATTTGAGTGGGCCATGGGGTACCCAGATTAAACATTGTTTCTGGTGTGTCTGTGACGGTGTTTCTGGATGAGATTAGCATTTGAGTTGGTGGCCTTAGTAAAGTAGGTTGCCCTCCCCAGTGTGAGTGGGCATCATCCAGTCTTTTGAGATCCTGAATAGAATTAGACAGAGGAAGGAGAAATTCGCCCCTTTTGCTTTCTGCTTTCCTGCCTGAGCAGGGACATCTCATCTTCCCCTGTCCTTGGACTGGGATATACACCATTGGCTCCTCTGGTTCTCAGGCCTTCAGACTTGGGCTGAACTACACCACTTGCTTTCTAGCTTACAGGAGCAAATCATGGGACTTCTTGGCCTCCATAATGACATGAACCAATTACTTATAACCAATCTCTCTCTCTCATTTTTTCTCTCTCTGTGTACCTATAATTTCCTATTGGTTCTGTTTCTCTGGACAACTCTAATGAATACAGAGGGTCATAGTAAAGCAACTTTTTTTGTCACTCAGTTTTGTTCTTTTAAATTTATTCTGTGCTCCTACTTATTCTTGCTGTTGTTTGAAATTTAGATATAGCCTCATGACTCTTCTAGTCACTTCTACGTCCTTGGGAAGGCTGTGAAACATGGTCTGCTTGCTAATTAATATGTCTAGTACAGGATACTTATCCCAAACTTCAAAGTTTAAGCTTCCCCTTTCTTCCAATACAGGGCTGCTGCACACTGGCCCTCAGTAGTGGGAGATGTGCCCAGAAGCTTCTCTCTTCCTACTCGGTGCTGCTTCCCAGCTTGCTAACCTGAGGCATGGTGGGTTATGTAATCAGAGAGAGGGAAGGTTGGAGCAGAAATACTCCCTGACTTCTGTGGGTTCTGGAAATCTCCCCATCACTGGGATCTCTCATCTGTAATTTTCTTATATGAGTGAAAGCATGTCTCCTGGTTTGTCCCTCGAGGCCTTGGTTGTTCAGCTCTGCACACACCTCCAGTCTCCTTTTGTTGAGGCCCCTCACCTGCTTATCAGCATTCATTTCTTAAAATTGTGATAAAATATATATAACATAAAATCTACCATTTTAACAATTTTAAAGTGTATAGCTCTAAGCTCATTTATAGTGTGGTGCAGTCATCACTGTCATACATCTTCAGCACTTTTTCATTTCCCCATCCTGAAACTGTGTACCTGTGTGTGTGAGTATTACACACCGTGTGTGTAATACTGTGTGTGTGAGTATTACACACTCACTCCTCATTTCCCCCTCCCCTAGCTCTTGGCAACCACTGTTCTACTTTATGTCTCTATGAATTTGACTACTCTAGAACCTCACATAAGAGGAATCATACAGTATTTGTGTTTTTGTGCCTGGCTCATTTCACCCATGTAGTGGTATGTGTCAAAAATTCCTTCTGTTTAGAGTCTGAATCATATTCCATTGTATGTATATACCACATTTTGTTTGTCCAATCATCTGCTGAAGGACAGTTGGGTTGCTTCTGCCTTTTGGCTGTTGTGAATAATGCTGCTATGACCATGCAATTATCTGTTTGAGACCTTGCTTTCACTTTTTTTGGGTTCATACCCAGAAGTGGATTTGTTGGAGTATGTTATTAATCCCATGTTTAATTTTTTTACTAATTGCTGCACTGTCTTCCATAGTGGCTGTACCATGGTAGATTTCTACTAGTTTCAATTTCTCCATGACCTTGCCAACACTTTTTCTCTTTTCTGTTTTTTGTTTTTGACTAATAGCTGTCCTAATGGGTGTGAAGTATATCTCTTTGGGTTCTGATTTGCATTTCTCTAATGACTAGTGATGTTGAGCATTTTTTTCATTTGCTTATTGGCCATTTGTATACCTTCTTTGGAGAAATGTCTACTCAAGCCCTTTGCCTACCTTCTAATTGGATCATCTGTTTTGTTGTTGTTGAGCATCTGCATTCTTGGGTAAGATCTCAGGTGGTCCTGTGCTGGCCCAGTATGTTCTATCATCGGGATCTGGAAAGCACTTAGATGGCACGCTCCCCAAGAGGAACTAAGGAGAGTTTGGTGGAGGGACTATTCTCAGAAGTGTGGGCAGGGTTAAAGGACACCAACAACGGCTATTGAAACCCCTTTTGTTAACAGTGTAGACCCATTATTGCTCCTGGGCCTGAGGGGACAAGGAGAAGGAGTGAAGACAGAGAGCCCAGAAAGAGCTATAGCTGCAGGAGAGGACTGCCCAGTGAGAGCTGTGGACTTCACTAGAACCTGTGCTAACACTCAGCTAGCAGGGAGAGAACTGGGGAATAGACACCCCATTCTCTCTCTCCTCTTTTGTTCTGATCTGTGGGTGCCTCTCATTGGCCAAACTTAGCTGGAAGCCTGTGATACGGGCCAGTGAGGTCAGCCTCTAGGGCACAGAGCAGGATGGTAGCAAGTGGAAGCTGGGTCTAGATTAATGCAGGGTCTAGGATATGCAGCACATGAGTGGAGTTTCTCTTTGATCCACAGAATCATCTACCCATTGCTGGGAGAGCTGTTACTTCCCAAACCACAGCCCATCCCTGCTGCCCCAGGCTACTGGCCCAGGCTACTGCAGCCAGTGGCTTGCCCTTTAGGGTTCGAGGGGTGTGTGGGTTGCTTTTCTACCACATTCAGGCCCATGTTAGCTCTAAGTAATTGCACTGAAGCTCCTTGCCTTTGGCTTGAGGTAAGGGACAAGTCCTTCCCCAGTCCCTCCCTCTTGCAGGGAGGATGAGACTCGCAGCACACCAATAGCTTTCTCCAAATAGTCTCCCTTAATCTCCAACTACCTGCCCTTTTATGCCCTCTGTATGGGTGAGGAGAAGGAGTAAAAGCTTCGGAAGTGCAAGTCTTACGTGGTGTTCTCACACCTTGCTCTGTTGTGGTCTAGGAACTTCAACAAAAACTGAGGCCAAATTAGTTCTATTTTAACATCCTGTTACAAACATCATATGCAATCTGTATCCCTTGAAGTTTGACTATTTGGGTTAATTCAAACAGATTGTTTAAGTCATCTGAGTGAGAAATGAGGAAGATTGCTTTATATTTGGGTTCACTTTATATTTACAAATGTAAGATATATTTTCTTTGGAAGTTTTTTTAATATAGAAACACAGGCCACTTAGGATAACTCATGATTTCCATGGAATTTATCCAAGTATTACTTAGCTTTAAATAGCTAAAATTAGGTAAATAAAATATTTCAACATTCAGTAAGGTGTGCTTAAATTAAAGATATAGTTTAAACTAGAAATATTTTTGTTTAATTCCAGGTAAGTTCAATACAGTACCTTCCTTAGAATAAATAATTTCACATCTAATTTGTTTATACTTCTTAATATGTTCTAATTGTGAAGGCCTAATTTCTGAATCTATTTTAGAATGATCTTCAAGTCATTTTCCTTCTCTGGTATGTGATCCCTGAAACAGATGTGTTCTGGGAACTGGTTTCCTTATCCGGTCAGAGAACCAGTGGGGAGAGAGGATCACGTGCATTCAGAAACATGCAGTGAAGCTGTCATTTGTCAGCCTTTCCCCAAGATTTGCCATACGATTTTCAGTTTTTAAGTGGGTTTAGTATAATTCTGAAACCTTAACCTGTGACACATATTTATGACTTTAGTGAATTACAGATATTAACTTTTGTCCTTTCTGGTGCAGGTATGTTGTCATTTTTCTCTGTTATCTCTTATAACGTTAGCCTTCTCTGTGTTATTGATGTAGTTTCATGTGCTACCTTTTCAGGTAAAGCCTTTCCTGTTGTCTCTTGTGAATCTCCTAAGAATGGACCCATTTGGAGAACCAACTGTTCATTCTTTCCTTTCCCTCCTTTTCTCTTCTTTATATCATCTAGAAGTATTGACTGAGATGTCGTGCCATGTGCCAGGTGTTATGCCAGGTATTGGAGAACCTCAAAGGAAAGGCAAAGTCCTCCTGCATAAGGAGCTTGCTGTCTAATGGAGGAGAGAGTAACAAGTAAATAAAAACTGCCACATCATGTACACATGTGACAGGAGATACACGGTATACAGAGAATACCACGGGGAGCACCTAACGCGGTGACTCAAACTGGGTCTTGAGGGTTTACTAGGCAGTAGCTTCACGACCAAGGAAAAGCAGCACAGCCCTGGGCAGAGAGTACAGCATGGGAGGACTAAGGTCAGAGAATCCCTGGCATTTGAGGAGCAGTGCCAGCCGTGTCCATGGCATGGAACAATGCTGCTTTTGCTGAGGCACAAATTTGAAAGCCATATCCTGTGTGGCTAGCGTGTAGGAGCAAATCACTTAGCTGACACATGAGCCCAGCTGGCTACCTGATACCTGCTTCCCTGCTTGGCTCTGTCTTTTGCTTGCCACCCTGTATGCAACAACTCCTGTAAAATGAATGCAAGAGCTTTGTGTCTTAGAGACAAGTAGTCATCCTATGAGAGTCGAAAAGGTTAAATTGTCACATGAGTGTATGCATAGGAAATGTGACTTGGGGGAGAAACAAGTGCCTATGCAAACATTTTTATATTTGGGGAATGGGGAAGATGGCAAGGTTTCTGCCTGTGGGTGTGGCATGTATGAGGGGACGGGGACACAGGAGGAGGGGCAGGTTTGTGCAGGGTGAGGGTGAAGTGCGGGAGGGAAAGGGGGGAGAGGGAAGATGGAAGGAGATGCCGTGTTCTGCTGGGTTTGAGGTGCATGTCAGTACGATATATGAGTTTGGCGTCAGAGGACAGATCCAGGCCAGGAACGTGGGCTGGGAAGGCACTGGTGCTGCGTGGCAGACACAGCCATAGGAATGGTTGAGGTCATCTGGGAGAATGCACTGAGAGACTAGAAGGCCAGGGAAAAAACTGAGAAGAGGCCAAGAAGGAATGGCCAGAGAGGTAAGTGAAGAACGGGGAGAGAGTGGGACACAGGAGCCAAGAGAAGTTCAAGTCAAAACCATGAATTGTTGCTGAGGAATTAAATACGATAAGTAACAAAATGTGTCAGTTAGGGTTGGAAGCTAAAAGGTCTTTGGTGCCCTTGGTGAAAGTATTTGCATTCAAATCATGGGGGAGAGAACCTAATTTCAATGTAAAATGAGTGAGCAGGAAATATAAGCTGTGAACCAGTCTTTTAAAAACTTGGTATGAAGGGAAGATGGAAAGAGAGGAAAATTGGAAGAGAGTTAAATGGTAGATGTAGACTAGGGTAAGATTGAGAGGTATTTTTTCCTTTTAAAGTTTGAGAAACTTGACTTTGACCAATTAAGAGCCTGTGAATTTGTAGTAATGATTTTATATGAATACTTTGGTTATAATAACAGCTACCATTTGTACTATATAATAACAGCTGCCATTCACTATGTGTCAGACCTTGTGCTGCTGTGCACTTTCATGTACATTCTCACACTTAAACCACACCACTGTCCCCATTTTGCAGGTTAGGAAACTGAGCTCAGGTTATTTGCTGAAGGTCATATAGCAAGTAAGTTGCAGAGGGCATGCTCTTTTTACTGTGCCACACAGCCTGTTGATATAACAGTGTTGAATACTTTATTTTACCTGTGAATATAGCCTTACCATATGATTCAGCAGTTATGTTCCCAGATATTTATCCGAATGAGTTGAAAACTTACGTCCATACAAAAACCTGCACACAGATGTTTGTAGAAGCTGTATTCATAATTGCCCCAAATTGGAAGAAACCAAAGTGTCCTTCAATAGGTGAATGGATAAACTGTAGCACATCATACAGTGAGATATTTATTATGCTACAGTAAAAAGGACTGAACTCTCAAGCTACAAAAAGACATAGAGGAATTGAAAATGCTTATTGCTGAGTGAAAGAAGCCTGTCTGAAAAGCCTACCTCCTGTATGACTCCAAATATACGACATTCTGGAAAAGGCACAACTACAGAGACAGAAAGATTAGTGTTTTCCAGTAACTTGGGGGCATTTTTAGGGCAGTGACACTGTTCTATATGATACTATAGATAGGGCAGACAAACGACATTATATATTTGCAAAACCAATGAAATTGTATAACACAAAGAGACCCCTAATGTAAACTAAGGACTTTAGTTAATAATAATGTATCAATATTGGTTCATTAATTGTAACAAATGTACCACCTTCATGCAAGATGTTAATAGTAAGGTAAACAGTGTAGGGTGGGGAGAGGGAGTATATAGGGACTCTCCGTTCTGCACAATTTTTCTGCAAACATAACACTCTAAAAAATAGTCTATTAATTTAAAAAAATTGCCCATGAATATCACTTATGTGCATAGCAACTTTACGTCTTCAGAATCTTCTTGGTAAGCATGCTCTTTTCAGGCTTACATAATATAGTTAAAAGAAAAAAAAAAGAAAAGAAAAATAACTCCCCTCAGAGAGAAGTAATCAGTTGAACAAATCGGTAGTTATCAGAATGCAGACTGTAGTACATCCTGTTTTTCTAACTCCTCTAATTTACTAGTAGAGCAACCCAAATGGCATGGAGGTGGGGAGGACGTTGCTTGCTTTTAAGGCTGCGTTAATGCTGTTAGGGTCCCATTAAGCACCAGAGAGTTCTCATTACACCAGATTTTGAAGGAGTCTTGCCTGGCCATGGGTGGGGTATGGAGTGGGGAGGAGAAGGAAGGAGAGAACGAGACTGTGCTTTATTCTATTACCTGAACCAGAGTCAACTGTAAAACATTTTTAGTGTAGTTTTCTTGTGCCCACTGAATCCTGCCACTCTGTGCCAGGTGTTGTAGTATTACTGTGGGGAGGGAGGGAACCAACAGGTAGAGCTGGCTCATCCCAGCATATCTCCTCCTCTCATCGGTGCATGATGCGAGCTGCACAGTTCAGGAAGGCCACTCCCGCCCCCTCTCTTTTCTGGTCTTGGGTTGAAGCTCAAGTGGCAGCTGAGTGGTTTGTTGTGGTCTGCTGAGGTCAGCCTTTAATAATTAGAAGTGACAGGTCATGACTTTCTCACCGTAACCAGAAACCACATGACGTCCTTTTATACACCACCATCCTCCAGGTCTGAGACCACGTGTAGTAGAAAAGTGCAGCAGTGCAAGAACTTGAATCTCTTCCATTCTGTATGTGAAGGGGATGCTTGGTTTCCAGAATTTAACTGGATTAGAACCTTGAAAGGTGCGTTACAGGTTTGAAGAAGCAGGGATGCCAATCATGACCGATATCTTCCATTTCATGGACCCTTGGCATGGAGCCATTACAAAGAGAAAACAGAAGCAAGAAGGCCTTGCATTATTAGTCTGACCCACTTGTGGCCCATGCAGCGACATTTCAGGAGCTGTAAGAAGGGTCCCTTTGCTCCTCCAAAAAGTACATTGAAGGCTGGTTCCTTTAATTCTATACTTAAAATTTCATTTAGTAACACTTTAGATTAAGGATTATGGTTTTATGTTAAAATATAAATACCTTCTGGGTACTACTCTTTTAGTCATAGCCTTTATTGTAAATGAGTCGCTAAGAGATTAGACTTTGATAAAGCAAATGGAAGAGAAAGCACAAGGGTTTGGTGGCCTGATTTGGGTGGGAGTAGTGGAGAGGTGTACTGAGGGATACAGAGGGTGAAAACTGAGGCCAATGGAAAAGAAGGTATGCTTATTTATTCAGTTTTCCCTGGGAGTTTCCTTGAGAGGAATTGAACAGGGTGTGTGTGCTTTATATGAGATTGCTTGTGTGCACATGTGCATGTGTGTGTATATCTGTGTTGAAGGTTGTGATGGAAAGATTAGGATAGGAAATGATAGCTGGGAAGGGCCAGACATCTAATCCTCTCTTCTCAACTAACATACATCATCTTAGAATGAAGCTAAGTTCCTTGGAGACTTTATGATAGTGGGTGCCCAGTCTTTGAGGTGTGTGTGTGCATGCGTGTGTGTATGTGTGTGTGTGTATGTTTGTGTAGGGAGGCAGGCAATACACAGTGACACTTTCATAAATGTCTAAGTTGCTATCTTTGTAAAATCACTATTTGTCTTTCCATGATCTGTATGCAGCCTGTTACATAGCAATGTATTTATTGCCCACCCAAACCACTTCCTCCCATCATGGGGGCCTCCTGTTTATGAGGCAACGTAGGAAATCAGAACTGTGGATGATGTTGCATCACAAAAGCTTTTTATCTCCACTTGGTTGAAGCCCTACAGAGAAGTTATTAATAGCTGCATAGCACTTCCATAGACAGCTGATCTAATGACTTTAAACGAATCTACCCCTATGCCTCAACTCTCCACAACTAGCATGTGCTCATTTACCCAATCCAAGGTATATCTTACTTCTATCTACTCACTCTCTTACAACCTTTATTAAACAGATGAGACACTCAGCAAAGGTGTGGGTGGGAAAGAAACCAACAAATGATGGTGAATCACTCAGGCACCAGCAACAGAAGGAAACGATTGCTACCCCAAGCCTGAAGTGGCCAGAGAAGGGAGAGGCATTCCTTCTTAGAACTAGTGAGAGCTGCAGCTTGGGCAAGGGGGCTCCCAACAGGAGTTGTGGCCGTAGGTAGAAGACTGCAACTACATCAAGACCATGATCCTGCAGGGAGAGATCAGAAATGAATATCTGATCTTTCTCTATGCAGCGGATCCCTCCTATTTGTGGAACCCCAAGAGAAACACAAGGACTGGGGTCCATAAAGATCAGCTTCCTGAGACACAGAGTAGGGCAAAGAAAGGTGCCACATAGTTTGGAAGGGCAAATTAAAAGTAACCGGCACTATCTCAGTTTCTCCATGTATAAAGATGATGTAAACTTCCAGGATTAAATATTATCTATATAAGCATTTAGCATAGCACCTGGACCATAATAAGTACCCTTTAAATGTTAGCAGTAGTAGTGATAGTGAGATTAAGACCTTTTTACTACATTTTAGCCATATCATACCTAAATGTCTCCCTCTACCCTCATAATTAATATCCCTTGTCATATATTCTAAGATTGTTAGTGAATAGGCTTAAGTAAGACTTGTTTGTCACATTCATACCTGTAGGTGTGAATTTATAGCCACATGCCTCTTTAATATGGACAGATGGAAAAGTGCAGAGTTGTAATTTAATTATTCCAACTGTACAGAATTCTATAGATTAAATGTATAGGTTGCAGTCCTCATGGTTACTGTAACAAAGAAATTCCCAGTCTGTTCCCTTTCCATGCCTTAGAATCTTCCTTATTGCAGATTCTGGAAAAGAGAGGATGAAACTGAGCTTTAAGTTGATGTGGCTATGGAAATAATATAGAACCAACATTCCTCCCTTTCATCCTCCTATATTTTGCATTTGTTTGTGTGTGTGCGTGCGCATATCTACACAATGTGTGAATTTGAGAAAGGAAACTGAAATATAGAGTCCTAAGGTAGGGCAGCTGTACACAGCTGGAAAACCTTATGAATTTTAAATTATATTTAATTATATTTTTGCAAATTATTAAATGTACAAATTGCCATTTTCATTGTTAAATCATCCAAAGTATTATCTCCAATAACCTTTGACTTCTCAGAGTTGATGACAATTTTATGCTAAAAATAGAATCTTTTTGTTTTCCTATATCCGTAGTGAATCTTAAATTACCTAAAAGGATGATGCCTGAGTAGTTAAGGAGGGAGGCTTCAGGTTTGTCCCAGTTTGGTACATTTTAATTGCAATGCTTTGCACCCCATAGACACTTGTGAGTGCAGAGACAAATGAGCAAGATTCAGTTTAACATTAGCAATATTCCTTTCTCCTTGGGGCCAATTCAGTGAATCCAAAGTTGAAAAAGTAATGCTGTAATAGCATTTTTCACTTTTCAAAAGTATTTTGATGTCTAATATCCATTTTTAGGGTCTTCTGTGTGGTCATGGAGGCCTAAAGTATTACACTGTGAAGGGATCAGAGAAGTTGTATGGTTTAAATCCTCATTTTATGAATGAGTAAACTGATATCCAGAGAGGGCAAGTGACTGTTTCAAGGTCACAGCGTTGGTGAGCTGGAGAACAAGCAGCTATCACCTCATTTATTTCCTCTTATTATTTTGGCTACTTTTATTAAAAGAAACCATTCAAACTTTTAAGGCCAATATTTATGAGTTCCGAGTATTCTAATTTGGTTATTCATTAGAAAATATTTATTAAGCTTCTATTATGGGCTGGGCACTGAGCTAGGTACACAATCTGCATACAGTTGTGAAAAAAATACATGTGGTTACTATTCTTATGGAGCCTAGAGCTGATTTATGAATATGTATCCTGTTGTAGGAATCATTGTGATAAATTATTTATTGATAGCTTAGTATATTGATAACCAAGCAGTGTATTATTCAAATGTAAAAGGAGAAGCTGAATTCTATATATAATCCTCTCATTTGATTAACACCAAGGGACCCCTGTGGTGAAGACGTCTCTAACAGCAACCCCAAGGAGTCACTGAGACCAGGCTCTGCAGGCGTGATGTGTGGTACATGAGGTACTCAGTCAATTTTGTTCTCCACAAGCCATTGGATTGAAAGTTAAAAGACTGGGGTGGTAATAATTTAGCTAGTTAGGCAAGTTATTCACTTAGTTAAGCAAGTTAGTTTTTCAGCACCTTAAGTTTCTTATAGGCCCAGCAAGTTTTATTTTTTAAAAAAGGCTTTGAAGGCAGAAAGGTGTGGTATTTTTCTGGTTTTTCTGTTTCCTAGCTGTATAAGTAACTCATAGAGGAATAATAATAGCCTCCTCATGTGGTTATTTAGAGGGTAAAATGAGGTGACCTACATAAAATATGTGATGTTTATTCCCTTCCTAGAGCATCTTTTAGTTGGAGATGATACTGTACAACCCGTCTACCACACGGGATTGTGATTACCATGGAGACAATAGGTGGAAAAGGGCATCGTGAACAGTGAAGCATTGCTGTTACACCACTTCTCGAGTGGTCTTTTAGTTTATTTGGTTATTTTAATCTAAGCTTTCCACTGAAGTATAACATGCCTGGAGAAAACTACACACATCATTAGTGTACAACTCTATGAATTTTCACAAAATGAATGCACCTGTGTAACCAGAACCCAGAACCCAGATAATAAAATAGAACATCATAGAAGGCCCTGAGGTATCCTTTCCCAGTCACTACCTCACCTCAGAGATAATTATCCTGACTTCTAACACCAGAGATTAATTTCTCCCGTTTTGGAACTTTTTATAAATGGAATCCTACAGAATGTTCTCTTTCATTTCTAGCTTCTTTGATTTCCATTATGTTTGAGAGATTGGTCCATTTTGTTCCATGTAGTTGTAGTTCATTCATTCTCATGGCTCTAGAGTATTCTGTTGTTTGAATACACCACAGTTTATGTATCCATTCTTTAGTTAATTGGCATGTGAGTTGTTTTGAATTTTTGGCTTTTATGAATAGTACTGCCGTGAGCATTCATATATGTGTCTTTTGAAAACATATGTATGGGTTTTTGTTGTGTGTATATCTTGAAGTAAAATAGCTAGGTGATAGAGTAGGTATACATATGTTTGATTTTAATAGATACTGACAAATAATTTTTGAAAGTGCTTGTACCAATTTACATGTCCACAAATAGAGTATTTTTAACATCTGTAAAATTCTGTTCATCCATATGAGGGTTATATAAAAATACAGCTTGAATTCTTGAAAAATGGGTATGTAGTTTTTTATTGATTGTTTTAGTTATGTTCTTAGTCTGCATGGAATAGAGCCTCATTTCCATTAATACTTGCAGAGAAGAAGGTTGTTGTTATAAGGATTCATATGCATATGAATTTAGAAAAGAACTGAACTATGTAGTTTTAGAAAGGTCAGAAAAATGTACAGGTGCCAGGGTGTGGGATCTTGAGTGTTCTGCCCTTTAGGCTTGATTTCAGTATCCTGAGGGTCCATCCACCCTTGCCAGGCCTGTGTTTAGCAGGCAGATACAAGGTACTGCTGTGGGCCAGCATCCATTCTGACTGAGCATCTGTTCTGATTGGTTGCTCCTCCACCGTGTGCTTTGTTAAACATTTGATTATCACCCTGCTTACAGAGCAATTCTTTGCTGTCATTTGTCAGGATTTCCAGCCTTATGTCTGACCTATGTGCCCTACCATATCCAAGCCAATCAGTCTCTGGAAGCTACCTGCTCCATCAGTTGTGAGGGAGCAGATGCATGTACTGGCTAGCCTGCTAGATTTAGAGGTTGTTAGATACCTTTTGTTTATTCTAGATGCTAAATGAATTACATAGAATCATAAGAAAGTCATAAGAAAATTTTAACAACCACAATTTTTAACTAATAATGTGAGGGTTTTTTTCATGTGTGTTTTTTACAATTGACATCTAATGATTAGTGCAAACCTCTACCAAGATTAAGACTACTTACAGATGTCATTATGGTTCTTTTTATGTTAAACAACAAGGAGCATGGCTTGCCATTTTGTGCTAACATAGTCTATGTTAGCTCAATTAGTGTTGGACAAGGAAGGGGTTTACTGTGGAGAGCAGGGAAGACAGGTCTACACAGTTCTGCACTTATGGGGAGAGGAATGGGTAATAGAGGTGTTCCTTATAGAACTCAGGCATGAAAACCACTCTTGGAACCGCTGCATCTTGGAGTTACTTGTTGGAATCTTTTATCAGTTCAATGGGTTTAGTTGTAATTTAGGAAGTGACAGCCAGAAACGTGTACTCTTGCTTCTAGCTTTTAGACCTTCTCCTCAAAATAGAGGGACTATATGTTTCACCTCATCCACCTTCTAGTTTTACAGATAATTTCTCCTGGTTGAGCTTATTTAGCTCAACCTATGCTTAATGTTTTTAGCTAGTACTCTGTCATCATCTAAGTGGTTTGCAGAAGAATATATGGCCTATGAAAATATCTTCTCACTGTTCATTTTCTATACAGACCTTTATGAAAATACAGAAATATTTTCATAAAACTGCTGAGCTGGGGGTGGAGCCATTACAAAGTGTTGTGGTTGCAAAAGGTTAGGCTTCTGATAAGTTAAGGTTATTCTTTGAGACCTCTTTCTACTGCAAGTACAGAACTGAAGATCCTGATTAGAGAATCCTTTAGAAGGAACTTGACCTAGTATGTGGCTTAATTTATGTCTGAAAGTGATGTGATTAATATTAGGTAATGCATGCATAACATCAGAAATTCTTGTTTTAATAAGTTATTCAACTTACAGGGTAATTAAAAACTGAAGCTAAACTGTCATTTCACTGCTGTATTCCTGTAAATTAAATTAAACTTTAAGCGTTATTTAAGGCTTCAATGTAATATATTTAGCATTTTTTTTTTTAAAGCAAGTCTGGAAGCTGGGCCTGTTTCTATAAATGTTCTGCTCAGCAGCTAGCCTTTTGTGGAAACTCAATAGATTTTAAACACTTGATTCATTTAAATTACTCCTCTTTTTGCTTTCAAGAAAGATTGAGAAGAGTTACAGGGAAGTTTAGTGGATTAGTCATTCAATTCCTTGATGGATCATTCAGATGTACCAATGCCAGGGAACATTTAACTGATTAAAATGTTCTGAATGAATTTATCATTTGAGGGTACTCTTTGAATGAATGTCTTTATTATATTGACTGTATCCTATTGATATTATTTAGGCTTGCTTCTAATAGTGATTCAAAAGAGGCTCTAGCTAACTTATCCATAGAATGTGGGTCCAAGTCAATTTCATGATTTATTTGGTTAAAAAATCCTTGTAGCTCTTGAAAGAAATACAAGGATTTAGTAGTCAGTATTGTTTATAAACTCTAGGGTGGTCATGTTTAAATGATAAATCTAAGAATGAGATGATTACAGTTATAACTTCTTTTTTTGGTAATAAGCTTTAACTACTGGAAAGCGTAGATTTTAAAACAATACCCTCACATTTAAAACCCAAGTATCTAAATGTATTTCAGTCGCATATTGAAAAAATAGTATTGTTGGTCAGCATAAATACCTCCTGCATCCTTTTGTCAAGAGGTTTCCCGAATGAGAATAGATTTGCCATGTCAGACTGATCATTCGAAATTTAAATTCTGTTTTCAATTTCAGGTTCTTAAAAAGGTCCAACTTAGCCAACGAACATAAAAGTGCTTACTGCTAATTTAGCTGCTGCTGCAGAACGTGAAAGGAAATCATGAGGCCATTAACACGTCTAGAAATAGTCATTTTCTAGCTTTCGGTTCCTAAGATAGCTTGGTGAAAATAAAATATTCAGACAAGGCCGGGTAGGGAGGTGAGTTTTTAAATGACTTTCTTTTTAAACTTTCCTTCCTTCTACTCTCCCTCCCCCACTTCCACCCCTTCTTTATTTCTCCTTCTTCATGTGTGTTAACTTAAAACTTCACCTCAAGATCTTTCTAGTGCTAAGTGAGGGGGGCAGTGGAGAATATACTTTATCTCCTTGTATATGCAATGAGTAAAAAAGATGAGAAATTATAGCAAATTCACTATCAGATTTCAAAGGTGAAAATGTCCTTTTTGTACCAAGGTTTAATGTGATCTCCAGCCACCCAAATGCAGCAGACCATGCCCACTCTATTGATGGCAAAGGAAAATTCTCCTTGAGCGGTTGAAATGGAGACTGTGCTTGACACTCTGGGAGTCCCTCCAGGCTAGTGCTCGAGAAAGATCTTTCTTTCATACTTTTATTTCTTCATTACATGATATTTATTGACTGCCCAGACTATGTTAGACACTGTGCTAGGTCCTGTGGTCCTACCCACAAGGAGAGTATAGTCTGGAGAGGGAGGCAGACATTAATTAAAGACTCTCCTCAATATTGACAGACAAACTGGGATAAAAAAGTATGTGGAACCAAGAATGTGTAACAAGTGTGGGGGTGGTCTGTGAAACCTGAGACTGGTTAACTGGGCAAAGGGGCACAGGCAGATGGTTCCAGGCAAATCTCCTGGATTTTTCTGACAGTCTGGAACCTTTGTGTGTACAGTAATATGATGAAGGATTCCCTTCCCGGGCAGCCTGCTGATTTATAGCCGAGACTCTGCCTTCTTGCTCTGGGCTCCAGTCTCTCTATTGTTAATATTCAAAGAATGAGCATTTTGCTGCCTTCGTGCCCTTTGGAGCAATGAAACGGAGAGCTGTCTTCCCTGCAGAGGACTCATGGAATGCTTGTTGATCTGCCTTCTAGAAACTGAGCTGTTCCCCAAAGCCTCTTACCAGTTTCAAAAAGTACCTGCTTCCTTTTCTTAGGAATATTCTTTAGGTGAGCGACAGAAACCCTTATAGCTCTGCAATACTGAGTAAACAGCTTGCTATGTATCAGTACCATGAAGTAGAAACAGATTCATGAAGATAAGGATTAGAAGGTAATCTATGCCAATGAAAACAATTATTGCTTTGGATGGCAGGATTTTAAAATGTCCCTCAATATTGATGAAGTGTAGTATTTTAATTAAAAAATAGAATGAGATCAGGACACATAGAAGCAGCTATAATATGCACAATGATCTACTCTTCTAAAGAAGAATGTAGAAATGTAAAAACTGGAATGTTAAAATGAGGATTGATGTGTCAGAGCAAACACTATTATAACAATGCCTTATAAACCATGAAGTACTCATGCCTCTACAATTTAAAGGCAACACATTATTAGAAATAAAGGCCCCAAAGTGGGTAAAATGTTTGCTTTACATCTTAGGATATTTTGAATGAAAATTGTAGACTGTTAAAGCTGGCGGCTGGGCTCTCTTATTTCACTAGTGAGGCGTAGAGAAGGAAAGTGACTTGTCCAAGGTCACCTGGCTGATTTGAACTTGGCTAGAATCCAGATGTCCAGATAAACTCTCTAATGCTTTTCCTACTTTACTCAGCAACTTCACTTTTGAAGTGTTTGTGGGACTCAGATTTGTGTTTTTGAAACTTTCATATAAGGAACTAGTTGTTTAGCACATTTCACGTACAGTGCAGGTTGTAGTCCAAAGGATTCCATGGTGTATTAGTTTCCTGAGGCTGCTGTAACAAATCACTACAAACTTGGTGACTTAAAACAACAGGAATTTATTTTCTCACAGCTCTGAAGGCCAAAAGTGTGAAATCAAGGTTTCAGAAAGCTGTGCTCCCTTAGGGGGCCCTCGGGCAGAATCCTCTGCCCACCTCTTCCAGCTTCAAGTGTTTGCTGGCCTTCCTGCGCTGCGGCTGCATCACTCCCGTCCCTGCCTCTGTGGTCACATCGCCCGTTCCTCTGTGTGTGTGTCTTATCTGCCTTGCCTTTCTCTTATAAGGATACGTGATGGCATTTAGGGTCATTTCAAAATCTTTACCTTGTTTACATGTGCAAAAACTACCATATAAGGTAATGTTCACAAGCCCCAGGAAACCGATATCTCTGGAAATCACCATTCAGCCCACTATACATAGTAAAGAAATGAAAGTCCTTGGAAATCTAGAAATGGGAAACCTAGAAATTGAACAAGAAAGTGTTCTAACCACCCTTACCTCCTTCATGTTTGTTTGCATTCCCTTTTGATAACCTAGTGGCTGTTTAGTTATAATATAAATTTGTTTTGGCTGTCAATAACCCATGCAGAATAGCTGGAATTATCAGTCTCAACAGGGGCAATGAACATGCATATGTGTAATTCAGTACATGTATTAAAAATAGCAAATTTACAATATTAGAGACACAAAGGACGTCACTGATGTGACGTTTCAGTGAAACAGTGCAAAGAAAATATGTTAATTAAATATCACCGTTCTCAGAGTAAAGGCTGTCATTGTATTAGTGGAATGTTAATGTTCTCTCTTATGAGTCAGTTATGCCAACTTTATAAAAAATCTAAAAAAAGGCATTTTAGAATCTGTATATACTCGGGTCTATGTTTCATAAATCAGTTATTTAAAGTTCAGATTCCATCCCTCATGCTCTACAACCATTGATAGTACCTAATTTATTTATAATGTATACTCTGAGTGCCTCCAGAAAAGCTATATAATGTGATTTTTAATGAAAGATATATGCAATTAGAAATATTAATAGTAATCTGGACTCTTGCAGAGGGAGAGGGAAATAAACATGCCTCCCAAACCTAGGCTAATATGTTCATTGAGAATGAGTGCTAATACTTATTTCTAAGCTTCCTGGTGGCCAAAGCAAAAGAGGACTACAGTAACATAACGTAATGCTGGGGTTTTCATTGTTTATATCCCAAGTTGAGATTATTATAGATATGTTAATGATCATCTCCAGTCTTAGTTATTATCTCCAGAAATGTAGTTAAATTTTGAATTACAATCACAATGACTTCTTCCAATTTTTTTTAATACTATATTACATTTACTTGTGTAACTCTTTGGGCCTGGTTTTAGATTTTTTAAAATTGTGATAAAAAACACATAACATTAAATTAACCATCTTATCTGTTTTTAAGTGTACAGTTCAACATTGTTAAGTATACTCACATTGCTGTAAAATAGATCTTTAGAACTTTTTTTAGCTTGCAACACTGAAACTTTATACTCATTAAACAACAACCCACCATTTCCCACCTCCTCAGCCACTGGCAACTACCATTCTACTTTCTATTTCTATGAATTTGACCACATTAGATGCCTTATGTAAGTGGAATCATATAGTATTTGTCTTTTTGTGACTGGCTTATTTCACTTAGCATAATGTCCTTGAGGTTCATTTAATAATGTAGCATGAGACAGGATTTCCTTATTTTTTAAGGCTGTATAGTATTCTATTGTATGTGTCAACTACATTTTCCTTATTCATTCATCTGTTGCTGGACATTTAGATTGCTAATACCTCTTGGCTATTGTGAATAATGCCACAATGAACATGGGTGTGCAAATATCTCTTCAAGATCCTGTTCTGAATTCTTTTTGATGTATATCCTGAAGTGGGGTTGCTGGATTATAGAGTAATTCTATCTTTAATTTTTTGAGGAACCTCCGTGCTCTTTTCCATAAGGACTGCACTGTATCACTTTCCCGCCAACAGGGCACAGGGGTTCCAACTTCTCTGCATCTTTGTCAACACTTGTTATTTTCTGTGATAGTGGCCGTCCTGATGGGTGTGAGGTGATATTTCATTGTGGTTTTTATTTGCATTCCCCTAGTGATTAGTGATGTTTAGCATCTTTTCATATACTTACTGGCCATTTGTATATCTTCTTTGGAGAAATGTCTGTTCATGTTCTTTGCCTATTTTCTTTTAAATTAAATTGAATTTTTTAAAAATTTCAGAAAATATTACGGGGGTACAAACATTTAGGTTACATATATTGCCTTTGCACCTCTGGAGCCAGAGCTATAAGTGTGTCCATCCCCCAGACAGCATGTACCGCACCCATTAGTTGTGAAAATACCCATCCCCTCCACCGCCCTCTCACCTGCCTGACAACCGATGAATGTTACTTCCATATGTGCACCACATATACTCTTTGCCTATTTTTAAATCTGGTTATTTGTTTTTTGTTGTTGAGTTGTAGAAGTTTCTCATATATATTCTGAATATTAACCCCTTTTCAGATATATGATTGCAAATTATTTTCTCCCATTCCATAGGTTGCCCTTTTACTCTGTTGATTATTTCCTTTGACACACAGAAGTTTTATGTCATTCCATTTGTTTATTTTTGATTTTGTTGCCTGTGCTTTTGGTTTCATATCCAAGAAATCATGCCAAATCCAATGTCCTGAAGCTTTTCCCCTATGTCTTCTTCTAGGTTTTAGGTCTTATGGTCAAGTCTTTATTTTGAGTTAATTTTTGTATATGGTGCAAGGTAAGGGTCCAACTTCATTCTTTTGCATTTGGATATCCTGTTTCTCCAACACCATTTGTTGAAGAAACTGTCTTTTCTCATCTGGGTAGTCTTGGCACTCTTGTTGAAAATCATTTAGCCATATATGCAATAGTTTATTTCTGGGCATTCTATTCTATTCCATTGGTTTATATATCTTGCTTTATGCCAGTACTGCATTGTCTTAATCACTGTTGCTTTGCAGTAGGTTTTGAAATCAAGAAGTGTGAGACCACCAAATTTTTCTTTTTCAAGATTATTTTGGTTCATCTGGGTACCTTAAAATTTTTTATGAATTTTAGCATGTTTTTTCTATTTTTGCAAAATATGCCATTGAGATTTTGATAGAGACTGCATTGAATCTGTAGAGCACTTCAGGTTTTATGGACATTTTAACAATATTGAGTCTTTCAACCCATGAGCATGGGATGTCTTTCCATTTATTTGTATCTTCTTTGATTTCTTTTAGCAATATTTTATAGTTTTCAGTGTATAAGTATTTCACCTCCTTAGTTAGGTTTATTCCTAAGTATTTAGTCCTTTTTAATGCTATAGTAAATGGGATTGTTTTCTTAATTTCCTTTCCAGATTGGTCTTTATTAATGTATAGAAATACAACTGATTTTTAATCGTTGGTTTTGTATCCTGCAACTTTGCTAAATTCATTTATTAATTCTAACAGGGTTTTTTTTTTTGCATGAAATCTGTAGGATTTTCTACTCATTAAGATCATGATATTTGTGAATAGAGATCATTTTGCTGCTTCTTTTCTGATTTGTAGGTCTCTTATTTCTTTTTCTCGTCTAATTGCTCTGATTAGAACTTCTAGTATTATGTTAAATAGTATTGGTAACAGTTGGCATCTTTGCCTTATTCTTGATTTTAGAGGAAAAACTTTCGGTCCTTTACTTTGAGTATAATGATTGATACCTGTGATCTTTTCATATATGACTTTTATTATTAATATGTTGTGGTAGTTTCCTTCTGTTCCTAGTTTGTTGAGTGTATTTATCATGAGAGGGTGTTGAATTGAGTCAAATGCTTTTTCGTCATTAGTTGAAGTGATCTTGTAGTTTTTGTCCTTCCTTTTGTTAATGTGGTGTATCCCATTGATTATTTTTGTATTTTGAACAATCTTGCTTTACAGGTATAAATCCCACTTGGTTGTGTTGTATGATCCTTTTAATGTGCTGTTGAATTTGGTTTGCTAGTGTTTTCTTTAGGGTTTATATATCAATATTCATCAGAGATATTGGTCTGTAGTTTTTTTTTCTTGTATCTTTGTCTAGTTTTGATTTCAGGGTAATCTTAGTCTTGTCAAATAAGTTAGGGGTTGTTCCCTCCTCTTCAACTTTTTTGGAAGAGTTTAAGAAGGATTGGAAATGACTCTTCTTTAAATATTTGGTAGAATTCTCCAGAGAAGCCATGTGGTCCTGGGCTTTTCTTTCTTGGGGGATTTTTGAATACTGCTTCAGATCTCTTTGCTAGTTATAGGTCTAAAAAAAAAAATATAAAATAAAAAAAGATTATCCAATTTATTGGCATATAATTGTTGGTAGTAGTCTATTATAATCCTTTTTACTTCTGTGACATTAGTTGTAATGTCTCTTCTTTCATTTCTAATTTTAGTTATAGAGCCTTCTCTCTTTTTTTCTTTGTTAGTCTAGCTAAGTGTTTGTCAATTTTGTTGATCTTTTAAAAAACCCAACTCTTGGTTTCATTGATTATTTGTATTCTTGCATTTAATTTTACTCTAATTTTTATTTTTTCCCTTGTTCTGGTAACTTTAAGTTTAGTTTGTTTTACTTTTTCTAGTTCCTTGAGGTATAAAGTTAGGTTGTTGATTTGAGGTCTTTCTTCTTTTTTAATGTAGATGTTTATTCCTATAAACTTCCCTTTTGCTACTGTTTCCACTGTATCACATAAGTTTTGGTATGTTATATTTTTATTTTCATTTGTCTCTAGATGTTTTTTCTAGATTCACTTTTGATTCCTTCTTAAACTCATTGGTTGTTTGTATGTACATTGTTTTATTTCTACATATTAATGAATTTTCTGATTTTCCTTCTGTTAACTTCTAGTTTCATTTCATTGTTGTCAGAGAAGATATTTTGTATGATTTCAATCTTCGTAAATTTGTTAAGATTCATTTTGTGGCATAACATGTGTTCTGTTTTGGAAAATGTTCCATGTGTGCTTGAGAAGAATGTGTGTTCTGCTGTTGTTGGGTGGAGTGTTCTGTCTATATCTGTTATGTGCAATTGGTCTATTGTACTGATCAGGTCCTCTTTTTTCTTATTGATCTTCTGTCTACTTCTATCAGTACCCATAAGTGAGATATTGAAGTCTCCTACTATTGTTGCATTGCTTTCTATTTTTCTTTTCAGTTCTGTCAGTTTTGCTTCATTTATTTGGGTGCTCTAATGTTAAGTGAATGTATATTATGGTTGCTATATCTTCCTGGTGAATTGACCGTTTTATCATTATATAGTGTTTTTCTTTGTCTCTCATGACAGATTTTGTCTTAAAGTCTAATTTTGTCTGGTATAGGTATGACCACCCCTGTTCTGTTTAGGTTCCCGTTTGCATAGAAATATCTTTTTCCACCCTTTCACTTATAGCCTATTTGTGTCTGTGAAGCAGGTTCATTGGCTATCAATCTAATTTCTGTCAATTGCATGAGTCCGGTGGGACAGAACACCCAAACAAGTTAAAAAAAGCAACTTTATTATTCACAGATAGGCAGCAAGAGACAACAGAAGCCTAGGATTCATAGTAGGCCAATCCTTCAAAGCTCAGGAAAGCTTCTTGAGGTGTCTGTGTGTGCCCTACTTCACAGTGCAGGTGAAGGACTCCAAAAGCGTCCACTCTGGATTTTATACCCAGGGGCAATTTGATCTGCTGGGCTAAAGTGTTGCAGGGCATCCTGCTCTAGTGGGGACAGAAACATAGTCCAAGATGTTTCAGATAGTTCCTCCTTAATTTAAGATGCTGCATTCCTAGCACATTCTACAGTTATTTTTGAGAACTACAATCAATAATGGGGGGAAGAGCGGGGTCAGCCCAGGCCATCTGGGATTTGTTCTGTAGTGTCCTCAGATCTAAAGTGAGTCTCTTGCTGGATGTGGTGGCGTGTGCCTGTAATCCCAGCTACTTGAAAGGCTGAGGCAGGAGGATTTCTTGAGCCCAGGAGTTCAAGGCTACCCAGGGCAACATAGTGAGACCCTATCTCTTAAAAAAAAAAAAATGAATCTTATAGATAGCATATAGTTGTATCTTGTTTTTTTTTTTTCCCATTTAGTAGATCTATGTCTTTTAATTGGTACATTTAATTCATTTACATTTAGGGTAATTACTGATAGGGGAGGACTTACTTTTGCCATTTATTGTTTTTTTCCCCCCTTTTTTTATTTCAAAATATTGAGGGAGTACAAATGTTTTTCATTACATGGATCACTTTTGTAATGCTTGAGTCCTGGCTATAAGTGTGCCTATTACCCAGATAGTGTTCATTATACCTGTTATGTATAAATAAGTTTTTGTCCATTCCCTCCTCTCCCCTGCTTGATTTCCACTGGGTTTTACTTCTCTCCGTGCACATGTGTGCTCATCAGTTAGTTACAATTTAATAGTGAGTACAGGTGGTATTTATTTTTCCATTCTTTAGATGCTTCACTTAGGATAATGGTCTCCAGTTCCATCTAAATTGCTGCAAAAGTTGAGCAGTACTCCATGGTATACATATACTACATTTGGCTGATGGTATACATATACTACATTTTATTAATCCACTTATGAATTGATGGGCACTTGGGTTGATTACACATCTTTGCAATTGTGAATTGTGCTGCAATAAACATTCAAGTGCAGGTGTTTTTTTGATAAAATGAATTATTTTCCTTTGAGTAGAAACCTAGTAGTGGGATTGCTGGATCAAATAGTAGGTCTACTTTTAATTCTTTAAGGAATCTCCATACTGTTTTCCATAGAGGTTGTACTCATTTGTAGTCCCACCAACAGTTTATAAGCATTCCTTTCTCTCTGCATGTTTTTGGAACTTTCAATAAAAGCCCATTTTATTGTTTTCTGTCTTGTTTTTTTGTCTCCCTTTTCCTCTTTTTCTGTCTTCCTTTGTGTTTCATTGTTTTGTTTGTTTGTTTGTTTTTGTAGTGATATGTGTTGATTCCCTTCTCATTTTCCTTTAATTTTAAAGAGTTTGAGTAAGAAGCAATTCATGAATTGGGAAACACCAAACCAAAACATTCCTTTGTGATTATTCTATAGAATTTTTCGTTGTGGTTATTATGGCAATTACATAAAACATCTTAATGTTAAAATGATCTATTTTAAACTGGTAACTACAGTTGTGCATAAAAACTATTCCTTTACATCTCTGCCCCCTCTCACTTTGCTATTGATGACACAAACTGTTTTTATATTGTATATCCATTAACATAGATTTATACTTACTTTTTATGCTTTAAAAAATCTATACCAGATTTATAAGTGTGAATTTTTTGCACCAGGTTTTGGTATGGTTGGCTTTGCACTTGCCTGGGTGCAGGATCATTTTAACTGGTTTCTGGATTTTTTCATAGAGGCATCTGGCCCATCTGTCATTTTAAAATCTGTGTCTCTGTGGGGAAGGTGAGTCCAGGGCTTCTTATTCTGCCATCTCACTGACACTACTCCTGGTTTAGATTTATATGGTGATATTGAAGATCAATCTGTGATAGTAATTGCTATGACTAAATGAGACTGTCATCATCATGCTTTAATTGTGACCACTTCATTAGGAGTGCTAGTTTTCCCTCAGTTTTTCTTTGTTTCCTGCTGAATCCCATTAATTGACCTTTGGGATTTGCCTTTTGAGTAAATCTTACCCGGAGACCCTAACCGTGTCTATGTACCATGCTAATTAATGTTACACTGGAAAGGGGTTTGCTGTTTTATTCAACCACAGATTAACTGAAAATCTTTTGACTTTCACTAAGAAAATCTGAGAAAGCATTCCATAGGTGGTCTGAACCTAAGGCAAATATGAGTGGTGATTAGACCAATTATAAACAAATAGGTAAGGACGTGTGTGAGATGAATCATTATTAAACACCAGTGAACCAGTGCAGTGGGGGATTTAAACATCTAAGTGGACTTAACAGATCTTTTTATACAGCTGAAGCAAATTAAAAAAATATTCTTTGTAAGCATTAAACTTTTCTTTCTTCAGTATGAATACTAGGGGATTTGGAATAGCATGATTATTATTTTTCAACCCAAGTAATTCACACTTCTTTTAAGATCTTAATTTTTTGTGGCCAGTTGAACATCTGATATAAAGCAGTGAAGTTTGCTTTCTTCGTGGCCACAGCTTTTGCCTCTAATTCCTCTTGGCCTGTTTCAACCTGTGTATCACCCCTCCCAGCCTGAGCTAGGTAAAAGAATCTGTATGAATCATCATTTCTAGAAAAGCATCTCAAGGCATATTTCATATCAAAAAATGGTTAACAAAGTAGTCCTTTTATTTCATAGAAAGCAGCACAATCTAATGATCTAATGCAGTGAACTAGTGTGCTGCATATGAGGACATGTTCTGGCTTAATGATTCTTTGGCTGGGTTTGGGTTTGAAAGAAAAGGTGACATCTGTGTTAGAGGAATGGAAATTCTTAGAGTATAACAATAGTTTATTAGTTAAGCTCTTATCTCTGGCTTAAGTGTCAAACTCCTTGGGTTCAAATACAAATTTCTCTATTTACCATCCGTGTGAACCTGTTCAGATTACTCCTCTAGTTGTCGGTTTCCTCATCTGTAAAACGGGCGTAATGGTAAGACTACAGTGTAATGGGTTCTGATTAGAATTAAATGTACTACTCTGTATAAAAGAATGATTAGCGTAGTACATGGTACTTGATAAGCTCTCAATAAGTATTAGCTTTTTTATTATTGTTACTTTTTTTGTTGATATTGTTATCTTTATTATAACCATGTGGGCAGTTTTAGGCCAAAAAAGAAATAATACTGGATTTTTTAATAGAGAATATGTGATAGCATCTGTAATAAGTGCATAAACAATTCTTGCATTTGCCTTAAGTGCTTAATTCATTTTAAATGAATTATTCATGGCTCAATTCAAATGTACACATAGATTCGCCTTTGCAAATAATTCACTTAGTACCATCTACAATATGTTGCAGTTGTTTTAAGGTCTTTGATCTCTGGGAGGTGTACATTGATGTTCTACCTGTGAAAATTGGTTTTTTATTTCATCAATTCTGAAAACATAAGTTTATTATAGGAATTCTCCCCCCAAAGATTTTTGAGCCTCATTCAAGTTTGTAAAGCTGTAGCCAGTAAAGTTATCTGTGTTGCTTTCTCTGGTAGAGTTTCTGAATCCATTTGTTTTAATGTTTAAAAAACATATCATCTATTATCTCTAAATAGCTATATGATCAACTTCAAATCTTCCTTCTTCCTTACTATTCATTACTCTTCATCCTTACTAGACATAATTTGTTTCTGTTTCATTTTGTAGGCAGTCTGTACCTGCCATTACTTTTTATATTTTTAAATAAAAGCTGTACATGCTTTCTAAAGAAAAAAAAATATCATCTGTTTTACCATTGGTGCTTACATGTTCAGAGATTCAGAAGAAAATAAAATTAAGAAACTCTGATTCCCACTCCACTAGAAAGAGGCTGTTGTCCTTTTATTTCATCTAATCTGAAACCTTAGGGGGACTATAGTTGCATGTTGGTCATTTTATTGCTCTTACCTTTCAGTCAATCAATCAATCAATCAATCATGTATCTATCTATTTATCTTGTTCATTTTAGGGAGCATAAAGAGGAGTTAGTAGGACCTACAAAGCATAGTAAAAAGTGTCATTGGAAGATATCTTTTTAAGAGTAAATATAAAACATTATCTCATAGTCATAAGTTTTTCACAAATTATTCCACAATTTAAAGTAGTCACCTGACAATTCAGAGAGCAGAAGTTATTTGGCCTGCATTTATTTGACTTGTAGTAAATCTTGTTGGTTATAGTAGTGATCAGTTAATACTTATAAAGCTAATAACTTACTAGGTAAGAGATACTGACTGTGTTGCTTGCTGTGGAAATGATTTATTCATTCAACAAATATTTATTAAATAGGCTAAGTACAAATGGTGAAATAAGTCATCTACAATCTAAAGGGAGAGACAGAGTTCCAAGTTAACAAATGGATAAAAATGTACTTGTGTATGTCATATGGGTAGCGCAAGGCAACGAGGGTGATCACAGTGGTAGTGGAAACCTACCCTAAATAGTGGACTCAGAGCATTGTGCTTGATAAATAAAGACGTTGCAGTTTAAAACATTGGAGCCAAAATTTTGACTACTCATCTGAAAACAGTTTTTATGGTAAAGCAGTGGTGCTTAGAATGATGCATTAAATATATATATATGCTATATATATATGGCTATCTTACTGAAGGTGAACTTATTTTACAACTTACCTGACATGATCTTTCTAAATTACAATAGATTGTATGTGTTGCAAAACATTTATGTAAAATGTACAAGTCTGACATGTGAATAATAATAAAAAAAAACCCTTTTTATTTTTTCTTTCAAAAGTGCTAATATGCCCTGTGAAATATCATGTAAAATAGTGACTAAATGGTTCACTTAGCAGGGAGGCAGATGCTGCTGGGAGGGACAGAAGAATGGATGTAGTCGGTAGCAACACACTTGAAACCCTGGCTAATCAATAGAGACTTTCAATTCTAGGGGTAAGGCAGTAAAATCCAATTAATAGGAGAGCAGGCTGGAAGAAGAGTGAAACATCCACATGCTCATGTTCCTGTGCTGTTCACAAAAAAGCAAACAAGTTTTGTGTGAGAAAATTGTTTTCCCCAACTTGAAAGCACTGAGTTTGCTCACCCTGGAGCTTTCTTTGCTACTCCTTCCTTCAAGTCCCATGTGGGTATCTTCCTTCTAAAAAAGCTATTTATAAACTACAATGCTCTTTGCAGCTGTAAGCACGGTGGCTGCAGCCTAGTGGAAATGTTTTTAGGTCATAGGTGGTTCTGAATTCAAATCCCAACTGCGACTCTTCTTAGCTGTGCAACTTGAACAAGTTATTTAACTTCCTGATCTATAGTTTCCTTGACTCCCAAATGGGGGAATAAAACTTCCTTATAGGATTGGGGGAGGATTAATGAGACGGCCACGGTAAGGTTGTCTTGTATAGTGCCTGGCACTTATAGGTTCTGCTTATTACTTAAAGTTCAACTCTGAAGGCACTTGAAGTTACAAAGCTCAGTGTCAGGTTTTTCTCATGTTATTTCTTCTATTATATAAGTCTCATTTCCCCCACAGTATGGTAAGAGTCTTGAGAGCAGAGAACATTTCATGCTTCTTTTTTATTAATACCTTTCATTGCACTTTGCAGAATCCTCAGCACCAAGTCAGCACTTAATCAATGCTTATAGTGCCATTTCTGGACTGTCTTTCATTAAGTTTCTCAAAGTTAGGGACCATGAAGGGCTTGGAGACTGGTGATTTTCACACTGCGTTCACACAGATTTTTGTGGGAAAATGGCAATGAGGGGAACAAAGGTGGCACCATATGAAATCAACTCTTCAAATCATGAATAGTGATTAGGAAAATAATATGTGCCATGTCGTTTGACAATACATATGCATTGCCAAAATTGCCTGATGTATTTTAGTATGATTAAAACCACAGTGACATGTGTGATGCCCATTTAGCATGCCCCAAAACACAACGGGAATTCACCTTCATAAGGAACAATAGACATGGAGGTCAAGACCTTGGATTCTGGCCAGTTTTAAACATCTGCTTCCTCCTGAGACAATCTAGAATTATCTTACAGGATTCAGCCTTAGAACTGGGCTCAGGCACAGAAGGCCTAGTTTAAATTGTAATATCAGAGAAGAACCAGTTTGGGTGAACATGTAGAATGACAGTGCCTTTGTCTCACTAAGTGTGCAGAGGTTGTGTTCTGTCTGATGGCGGAGTGCAGCCAGGCTCTCTGTCAGCTGGGTAGTTACCTACCATCACAGAGGCATCTCGGAAAATCTTCCACATAGAAGACATACAATACTTATTTAATGAATGATGGGAAGTAAAAACAAAAGAGATATTCTCTTTGGAAATCTTTATGTAAGATTTCTAAGCCGATTTGTGGCATTTTTCTAACATTGCATAAAGCTCAGTACAGACCCGTTTATCATGTTGTAGTGATATTTGACTTGTTGATTTCTCAGCTCCAAGAGAATCTTTGCTTTTCTGGCAATAGGAACAGATAATAGTGATCTTAATGCTTTGGGGATAACAGTTGTCCAAAATGCTAAACTTTATTCTGCAAAATTATAATCTGAAAAGGATTGTTAAACAATTTCTATGTATTCCCTGAGCAACCTTAGCCAAACATTCATTAAACAGTAAACACGTCTTTAAGAGTACACTATATACTGTTATAGATTGTGTGGGAGTTTCAAAGATAAGTAGGATTCTATCTTTGCCACTTAAGACTTAAAATTATTTATTAGATAGACACAATCATTTCATGTCTTAAAGCAATTGGTGGTTAAGAATTACTACAATGAGTGATAGAATATTTTTAAGCTAGTATCTTCTTTATGTGGCATAATAAGAAATTTCTGAATAAATGAATTTCCCTAATGAACTTAATCCCATTATTCCTAGTGACTTTAACGTAATTCCTAATGACAGTATCATAAACAACAGGACCATCAAATCCAGTTTTTAAGATTTCTTTGGTGGTTCTTTTCCTCCTTATAATATTTCCCACTAGGATAGGTAGGCAAAAATTGGTGTTTTAAATTCAACTTAATGTACAATTAGGTTCATTTGTTTCAGTTCATTTTTTATTTTTAGAGATTTCTTTGATTTTTTCCTTTTTATTTAACTATGGCTTTTAATGATCTAAAACTTGTATGTAGTTTCAAATCAAAACTATAAAACAAGGTACATTTGAAAAATTCACTCCTGTCTACTCTCTGTCCCTAAGTTTTTATTTTATTTTATATTTATTTAGTTTTTTGTTTCTTTTAATAAGTATAAGCAAATACATAAACTCATGCATATGTAAATAAAATATAAATATATTAATATTTGTGTACATAACTATTCATAAATCCCTTCCCCTTCTTACATGAATGTAGTATACTAGACACACTTTTCTGGACTTTGTTTTTTCATGTAACAGTAGATCCTGAAGATCATTCCATTTCTTTTTACAGCTGCATAGTACTATACTACATGGTTACATAATATTTTATTCATGAAGTTGTCCATTGATAGACATATGGGTTATCATATCAGACTTTAAATGCTATTTCCCATGTGGAAAAGAAATGGGCTGATTAGCTAATCTGAATGTCTGTCCCATTGAGGGTTATATTTCTCATTGCACACTAATATCTAACACAGGTCAGTTTTTTGTGTGTGTTTGAATATCACTTTTTTCAGTTTGGGCACATTCCTGGGGAAAGCAAAGGAGTCCAAGACCTTTGCATCCAGTGTGACTAATACTGCCAAAGTATAATCCTGGCCCCAACCCCCGTGGAGGATGAAACTCCTATGTAAGTTAAGAATCTAGATCAGGCGCCCTCAAACTATGGCCTGCGGGCCACATGCGGGTGTTTTTGCTCGTTTGTTTTTTTACTTCAAAATAAGATATGTGCAGTGTGCATAGGAATTTGTTCATAGTTTTTTTAAAACCATAGTCCGGCCCTCCAACGGTCTGAGGGACAGTGAACTGGCCCCCTGTTTAAAAAGTTTGAAGACCCCTGAAAGGAGTGTTTGGGGAATGGTAATTGTCACTTAAGACTTTCCTTTTCTGAAAATCTTAAAAATGTTAGATTGCGAATTTTTGAAATAGTGATTAATGAGCTGTTTAGGTGACTTGTTCTCAAAGCACTGGACCAAAGGTTTTGTTCAAATTGAAAATAAGGTGTAGTTAATCATTTGTGGTGGGTCATTTATTGTCTCTTTATAGATTTAGTTTTAAGGCTGGCATTAAAGAGTCTTAACAATTTTTTACTTATTTTTTAACTTCCCGGGCGTTGTGTCTGCAATCTTACAAGAGGCCATCAGTTAGGTGGTAGCGTATATGTTGGTTTCATGTGACTTCTCAAGATAGGGACATAAAATGCTGGTTTTCACAGACATTTTTCTTTATGGAGTCTATTTTTCATGGAGCACATTTTGGGAAAGTTGGATGTAGTGGTTAAGTTTATTATAGTTGTGAATGATTTAGGGAGTAAATGAGAAGGAGAGAGAATTAATCAAACAGGGTAGTTTTTACCATTTCTATGTTATAGGAGGGGAAACTGAGACTCAGGTTAGTGACTTGCCTATCATGGATTGAAGGTAAATTTTCAGATTGCAAATTTTTTTTTATTTTTTTGGGACAGAGTCTCACTTTGTTGCTGGGGCTAGAGTGCCATGGCGTCAGCCTAGCTCACAGCAACCTCAAACTCCTGGGCTTGAGCAATCCTTCTTCCTCAGCCTCCCGAGTAGCCGAGACTATAGGCATGCACCACCATGCCCGGCTAATTTTTTCTGTATATTTTTAGCTGTCCAATTAACTTCTTCCTGTTTTTGGTAGAGACAGGGTCTTGCTCTTGCTCAGGCTGGTCTTGAACTCTTGAGCTCAAATGATCCACCCGCTTCGGCCTCCCAGAGTGCTAGGATTACAGGCATGAGCCACCGCACCCGGCCAGATTGCAAATTTTTATCAGCACCATGCTCAAAGATTTGAAGAAATAAAAATATCTGGAGTTTAGTTGTTTTCTTAAAAACATCCAAGTTATATATTGAACTCAAATAATTCAGTAGCAAGGAAACAAATAACCTGATTAAAAAATGGGCAAAGTACCTGAACAGATATTTCTCAGAAGAAGATATACAACTGGCCAACAGGCTATTTAAAACAGGCTATATGAAAAAAATGTTAAATATCACTAATCATCAGAGAAATGCAAATTAAATTCACAATGAGCTATCACTTTATACCTATTGGCATGGCTCTTATCAAAAAGACTGAAGATAACTAGTGTTGGCTAGGGTGTGGAGAAAAGAGAATACTTACACACTGTGGAAGTGGAAGTGTAAATGGAAATGTGGAAACGTAAATCAGTGAAGCCTTTATAAAAAATAGTATAAGTGTTTCTCAAAAAAATGGAAGTAGAGCTACTATATGATCTAGCAATCTTACTATTAGGTATGTATTCAAAGGAAGTAAAACCAGTTATGTCAATGAGATATGTACATTCCCATATTCATTGCAGTATTATTTACAACAGCCAAGATACGGAATCAACCTAGTTGTTCATCAATGGTGAAAATGTGGTGTGTATATATATATATACAATGGAATATTATTTAGCCTTAAAAAGAAGGAAATCCTGTCATTTGCAACAACATGGATGAATCCAGAGAACATTATGCTTACTGAGATAAACCAGGCACAGAAAGACAAATACTACGTGATCTCTCTTATATGTGGAATCTGTAAAAGTCTAACTCATAGAAGCAGAGAGTAGAATGGTGGTTATCAGAGGTTACCAGGTGTGGGTATTGGGATGATGTTGGTCAAAAGATATAAAATTTTAGTTAGACAGGGGGAACAAGTTCAAGAGATTTATTGTACAACATAGTGACTATAGTTAACAATGTGTTGTATACTTGAAAATCTCCAGGAGAGTAGATTTTAAGTATACTTACCATAAAAAAATAATGAACACATAGTTAATTAGCTCAAATTTAGCCATTCCATAATATATATATATTTCAAAACATCATCTTTTACACCACAAATATATGCAGTTTTGTCAATTAAAAAAATTCTAGAAAGGGAAGAAAATGAATATTGGTGGAAAACTGATTCAATCCAAATAATATCTGTGGTTTAGTTAATAGTACTATACTTATGTTAATATCCTAGTTTTGATAACTTTAGTATAGTTATATAAAATGTAAACACTAGGGAAAGCTGAGGGAAGGGTAATTGGGAACTTTGAATTATTTTTACAATTTTTCTGTAAATCTAAAATATTCTCAAAATAAAAAGTTAAAAATAAAAATTATACATACATGAAATGAATTAAATAAAGATGCATATATTACATGGAAAATATCCATTGCTATAATATATTTAATGCAAAATTTTCCTAGCCTCATTAGGACTTTTTTTAAAGAGCTAATCATTTTCTAGGCCATGTATAATTTCAGCAGGAATGGGATTTAGATTGCTGCTGGCCTTCCCCTTCCTAAAAGGATGAACCTTTAGATAAATGTATATACTACACTCCTTTGTTCAGAGTTCTTGCCATCAAAACTCTGATAGGAGGTTTATCCCATTTTCACATGAATAGAAAGAAGGAATTCTTTTTACGCTTTGAACAGATCCTCTTTTCAGTAATTCCTATTTCCTGAAAAATTTCTCCCCCTAGCCAAAGTAAAAGTAGTTATCTTTCATGTGACATGGAAAGAAAGAAGTCATAGTCATTGTTTTGCACACAAAACTTCTGTACTTCACGTCACTGTTGGCCTTTCCCTATTCAGACAGAAGGGTAATTCGTTGTTTTCTCACCAAGTTCTCTAGCTTCTAATATTCCTCTGTCTGGCTCATTCAGACAAGCTATTCCATCTTGGAATTCCCTTTTTCTTTTTGCAAAACATATATTTTAGGTCTATTTAAAGAGAAAAGATTTCAAACACACAATGATTTTCAAATGTTCTGAACTTGAATATAGTTGAAGTCCGATGAGTAAATAAATGGACAATTCTTAACTCGGTTTATTCACAGCATATCAATGAAGGAGTTAAGGAGACTGATGTCATTATTCACAGTGTGATCATGATCTTCAGAACTCTCTGATGCTGAAACTAAAAGTAATTCATCCTCCTAAAGATACTTCCTGTCTGGCTTTTCTGATGATTCTCACAACTTAATTATTTTTGGCATGCCCAATTGCTTCTTTACAATGAAGTCCAACACTTGAACCTCAGGTTTATTTTTGTCTGTTTTATTAAGCTCAGAGAAAACAATTGCTCTAGAGAATAATTTTAAGATTTTCATAAATACATAACATTTTCTACTAGATAGCATTTTAAGGTTCACTTGTTAGAAGTTATATTTTTCCTGTTTTGAAGATGAGAATTGCATTCTGTTTAGAATCTAAATTGCTTCTGTGGCAGGCACTTTTGTGTATTTTTATCACTGTACCTCTGAGGAACAACCAGAATATAGGAAAAGCAGTATATCAGACAAATGATAGTGGCATATACTGTCTGGGCTGATGGCAATACCAAATGGAGACTTGGGAACCCTTTAAATACAGGCTAGTGGAAGCCCTCTACAACCCCCACTGGAGTGGCTGGTCATTCTTCCAGCCACGTCTCTTTCTTGCTTGTTATTGTTGAGCTAGGGGTAGGGAACATTGCCTGGAGATAGATAGTGTTGTCACCTTACCCTGTCAGTCCAAAGATTTGGATCCCAGAATAACTAATAAGTAAAAGGTTTTCCTCAAATTGGAGAAAGGAAGATGAAAGAAGTTTAGGAAGCAGAGAAGATGATGATGGAATTTTTAATAGTCTTCCCCTCTGTGAATGGAACCAGTATGGGAATTGAATGTGTATGTACATATACCACATATTAACAGTAGTATGAGGATGATAGTAGTAGTTATCATTTATTGAGCACTTACTATGTGCCTGATGCAGTATAACTTGCTATACATGCATTATTACAGTTCTTTTCCATAACAGCTCTATGAAGTTAGTATATTGTTATCCTATTTTGCTAATGAGAAAACTGCAGCTTAGAGAGCTTAGTGAAGCAACCTAACCAAGTTTATAAAGTTAATACACCACAGAGGCAGAATTCTAACCAAAGCATTTTCTACTCTAGTGTAGACCCAGGAAGGATGGTAGGTGCCTCAGCTAGTGAGTATTATAACATAGAAGATAGACTTTACATGTTCATAAGGCACAGGGGTCTGCCAAAGATTTCCTTTTTTGCTTCATTTTATATTTTATTCAAAGCTTCAAAATTGATAAGCTTAATTAAAATATCAGTTCCTTAATAAGGTGCCCTAAAACATTTTCAAACAAAATTCCATACATCATGCCTTAGTTGCTTTGATAAGATAATGTTAAATAAGTAAATATGTAGTGTCATTATTGAATTTTTAAAAATATAATTTGGTTTTAACATGATAAAACAATATAGTGATTTTGAGATTGTCTCATCTCCTGGGATGCTGGTATCAGAATCTTTTGTGGAAGTGGGCATTTTAGTTTAAAACAACATTTCAGTATTATAATTGGTTGGCTTTTAATTATAATGTCCACTTTATTTAGAAAGATTAGCAACATTAAAGCAAGGGTGAAATTTTTATTTATCAATTATATGAATTAACCATTCAGTGGTCCTTTTTCTTTATCTCTCTTCTTACACATCACTTTTGGTTTTATTTTATTATTCATACGTATGTCTTATTGCCCCTATTAAATCAGAATCTCTTTGAATATTTTTCATTTCATAGGCTCTCAATAAATATTTGTGTCGCAAATGACTGAATATTACTTGTTACTACAAAACTTGTGCCTATAAATATGTTGGGTGACAATTAGAAAGCAGATGACATTGTATCCTGAATCATTTGAGAGCACAAATCCTACAGCATTGGTATATAAGATTGGTACCTATAGATTTAGGTTATTTTTCATTCACTGGGCATGTAGAATGAATCTACAATAAATGCAATGAAAGTAAAGCTTATTTCTGCATGTATGTTTAGAGAAACACACAATATTGATTCTCCCTTTTGGAAAGAAAGAAAAGTTAATGACAAATTTCTTTGTGGTCTCTATGACAGTTTTATCACATATGTCTCAAAAAACTAATCATTTTCTAAGACCAAATGGTGTGTTAACAGACTGTGAAGACCTATTGGTTTCTTTTCTTTTTTAAAACCAAAAGCCCAAAGAAGTCAGCCTTTAAATATTTGGTCGTTTTTCTCTGAGATAGGCCTGCACAAGGCAAACACACTGGCATTAACATTTCTAAAGCAGGCTCAAAATAAACGAGAATTTTTTTTTAAAAAACCTTCCAATCCCTAATTGCCATTTTAATTAAAGCTTCTATGTGTCATCAGTGACAGGAGATTGCCTCAGAAAGATAAAATAAGGTTGTGTCTGTCTTTGGCTTTCATGAAGACAAAAGGAGTGTGCAAGAGACCAAACAGCCAGATAATTCTGCTGTCACTTTTTAAATTAAACAATTTGCTAAACATCAGGTGAACCAAATTATTAGTTAATTAACATTGTTTTCTTTAGTTTTTTACATTTCCAAATCCAGTTTATGGATGGACTTTCTGGTTTGGGGGCTTAATCTAGTGTGTGCTAGAATCTTACATCACAGACTGTTTTATAGAGATAAAGGAATCTGGAAATGGAAATCACTTTTTTCAATGGTTTTTTATTTGAAATGTTATTTATTCATGTTACTACAAGGTTATCAGATCAAATAAGAACTTACTTGAAAGAGCTTTGTAAAATGTAAAGTATTACTTGTTATCATCTTAATTATTATTATCTGGAAAACAAACACGTGTTTATTCGACCCTTCCCTCTGACCCAAATGATTATACTAGGAAATTGGGAATTTGCTTTGGTGCATCTGTTTAAAAGCTAAGAACTGGGACTTGGGATTTGCTGCTCAAGGATCCCCAGCCCAGCTTCCTAAAGTTTACAAAGTCAAATAAAAACAGGATCATCAGGTAACATGTGAAGAGCAGTGTTATCTTTCCTCTCAGCTTTGGTACCAAGTTGAAAATGTGTTTTGACATATTATAGAATAGGTAAAATTTGATTCTTGTAAATGGAGAACAAAAGAGTAATTTTAATGATGACAAACCTGGAATCTGAACCACAAAGATAAAATACAATCAGAGAAGCAATGAGGACTATTCAGTACATTTCGCACAGAAAATACCAGGAGCAGCATTAGCATTTTTCTGAGGCCTTATCTTAATTAAACCTGGTCAGATGAAGTTTGTTTGGTGAATGCAGGTTCTTCTCACAATGACTTTCATTCCTTGCTGCAGAGAGAGCCACGTTTTCCAAAGAATTGTCCAATCAGTGGAGGGAACCCAGACAGAGGGCCCCAGAACTTACTGGCTTCAAGAATACTCCATGTGATAATACCTTGAAGATGGAGATTTGGAGATATCAATGTCCTCAAATGCGACAGATTTTACCGATACTGTTTTCTATGGGGACCAGTACAATGCAAACCCCCTGAGGACAGCTGAGTTTCTGTATTTCCATCACACATGTCCACTATTCAAGTATTCAAAACACACATGTGGCGGAATGAATACTCTTCTGCCCAAACTGCTGAATATAACCCTTTAGCCAACCTCACCTTGTTTACCTTTGTGCAACATTGGAAATCACCCATCCCCCTTTTCTGGTCTGAAACTTTCTTTAACTTTCCTGATTCTCCTTTTGCATGATTTATTGCTATTGTGTCTTTGTTTTTCCTCTGAGTTCCTCTCTCCACCCGCTCAAGCTGGGTATTTCCTAACTGGCTGGCTGTGCAGTAGATTTTCTTGAGAAATAACCTCTCTCCACCCCACCTCACCTCATGTATGTGTGTCTGTGTGGGGAGCACACTTTTTTTCCTGAAATGTTTGTAAGTAACAGACTCGCTGTCCCTTTATACCACAGAGTACATTTCAAAAGACAAGGATATTCTCTTATATATCCACAATACAGTGATCGAACCCAGAAAATTAACAGCAATAGTACTATTATCTGAACTTCATTCAAATTCTGCCAATTATCTCATGGATATCCTTCATAACAAAGGGCAAAACCCGATTTTTGTGGTCTAGGAAATCAATCCAGGATCACATGTTGCATTTTGCTGTCATTTTTAAAGTGTCTTTTAATTTGCACCAGTTCTTCAGTATTTCTTTGTTTTTCATGACCTTGACATTTTTGAAGTGTACTGGCCAGTTATTTTGGGTTTGTCTGATGTTTTCTGATGATTAGATTCAGATTATATATTTTTGGCAAGAACACCACAGAAAGGATGTTGTGTCTTTTTTAATGTCTCATGTCAAGGAGCTCATGGGATCTGTTTCTGCCTTTATTTGTGCTCACTTGATGTGGTGTCTGCCATATTTCTGTACTATAAAATTACTCTTTTCCCTTGTAATTAATAACTGTCTTGTGGGAAGACACATTGAGACTCTGAAAATAAATATATCTATTATGGATAATGAGGGTGAGGTTTCTCATTGTTGGAGAGGGGAATTATAGATAGGAAAAGATAGAAGGCTGGAGTGAACCCATGTGGTGTTGGATTGGGATTGGAAATAAGAACTCATGGTTTTATAACCATACAGATATGGCTATGTGTCTATCTATCTAATCTCTTAGCTCTGTCCTCTGAGAGGAAAGGAACAATGATAACTCAGTAGCAATGAGCATAACTAGACTATTATGTTGGTTTCTAAATACTGTTCTCCAATAAAAATCACACAAATCTTCTTCCTTGCTGGGGCAGGAAAAGAACAAGATAGGCCTGGAACAGTTTGTGTTATCAGAAAGTAAGGAAGTAAGCAAAGAATGATGGAGACATGGCAACAGGACACATGAGTCAGCTTGAAGTGGCACCTACTAGCCAAATACAAGAAAATTTGAACATAAAAATAGATGATAGGAACAGATAGAATAAAATAAACATCTGAGTCTATACTGATATAAATGAATACATGAATAAGAACATAAAAAGGAGTTATATTCCAACAAGTAAATGAAGGAATGATTGAATGAAAATCATCATTTTTCAATGAACATATTAATGGTTGTTTCAGGCAAAAATCATCAATGAGTTCTCTTTACTTTTAATTATATAAGATTTACTCTTCCTGATTCCTTTCCATCCATTTAGTCCACAGCTTTCAGCACACAATTATGTCAGTCAAATCTGTGTTTAAGGTGGCCTTCCCTTGCACATCCTGCATGTACACAAATATCTAAGACCATGAAATACCCTGCATTCCCACTGTTGGAATAATATCTTATCCCATCAGTTCAGATTCTTCAGGCTTTCCAAGGAAACACTTGGCTAATTTTCTATTAGTCTGTACCAAGATGAGAAGCTGAAGTTCACTGGAAGCATTTTTCATTGCCAACATGTGAGTGCATTTTCAAACATGCTATTGGTAAAATCTGGATAAATCAGAGGGAGCTATCTGCCTGGGAGCAGATAAACAGGAGTCTCTTAGGGGCAAATAAGACTTTTGGGGTTCCTTCTATATCAGAGAATAGATCAGCAGATAATTTCTTCTTCTGCCTTGGACGGGAGTTGAAAATTAACCTAAGCTGATTTGGTCATGCATAACCCGTAGTGTTTTTTGTTTGTTTTTCTTTTTGCTTTTTTCCCCCTTGGTTCATAATTCAGAAGACATTTGAGGTGAGTGAGTGTTAGCTACTACACAAAACTTTGCTACTAGGTTATAATGGACGCAAGCCAGACTAAATTCTGCTACACACAGAGACATTGATTAAATAAACGCTTAATAGCAAGCAAGGCAAAAAACAGCTTATACAGCTTGTTATACAACTTCTTAGGAAGTCCCAGTGCCACTACCTGGCATAAAGGTTCTTTCAAGGCCGACAGGGCAACATTCCAAATGCTGGATTCTGTTACCCTTATCACAGCCATCAGGCAACCCCAAGTCTTCTTACATCAACGAGTGGGCACAGGGCCACTTAGGAAACAAACCTCAGGTTCGTGTTCAGGGGCAGAGTCCTCTGGATGCTTATACTCTGTCACATTAGAGTGGAGGGTATCTCCAAAATATTTTTGCTACTCCATATGTTCTTGACCATCTTTAATTTTACTCATGAGAGTCTGTTTCTAGATTCTTCTTATCAATAAGCCACTAGTTTTACCAATTAAAATCCAGTGCTAGCATACATTATACCAGTTATCAAAGTCTTAGGTCTTAATAAAAATATGGATAATAGAAGTATATATAGCAGTTGTTTCTGGAGCGTTGCCTTTCTGATAAAATACTGGCTGAGTATGCAGTCTTGATTAAGGAGACCTACTGCCCTCAGAGTTAAAACTTGAACTGACTAGCATGCACATAAAATTGCACTGTCCACGCTAAACAGAAATTTTTTTATAAGTAATTTAAACAAGTTGTAATGGAATTGGGGGAGGAAGGGAGGATCTAAGTACTGGGATGTACCTAGGAATCCCAGTCCAGTGAAGTTCTTCATGAAGACAAAGTCCTTGAACAAATACACTGGGAGAACATCACATACTATAGTGCCATCTTGGAAACTAAAAATGCACATTAGTTATTTAGAGATTCATGTTCTACAATAATGGAAACCTGTTTAGCTTTGTTGAACCCTGCATTTCTCAACCTTAGTTGCCCATAGAGTCCTTTTATTTCATCGCACTCTTAAAATTAGTTTTCCCTGGGGCATGCTTTAGAAAACACTGCTTTAGAGGTTATAGAAGAAGCTTCCTTAATCAACATCCACTTAACTGATACTCAGCATTCCTTTAGTAAAACTTGAGGTTAATAGGCACCTCTCTAAAATGCTCTCTATCAGTTGAGTTGTGTGCTTACAAAGAGTCAATTGAGATTTTTCTAGAACCTGTTTATTTCATTTGTACTTGTAATTACAATTACATAACTTAATTAAATATTACATAATCCTGTGACTTGCGTGTAAATATAAAGAGTTATTGTTTCTTTGAAAAATAAGTTGAATGCTTTGGAAAGACTAAGTAAAGGAGAATTGCTGAAAGTATTATTAAGTTGGATGAGGGCAGAACAACTGTCAAAAGATTTGGGGAAAAATCATAAAAAAGAATTTGCTACATAAATTTCTTTGCAAAAAGTCTTTTAAGTTATTGATGGATTTTTAACAAAACTGAAATGCATCATTATTGAAAAAAGAGTTCAAGTGGAGAGCTCGAATTAGTGGAGCCATACTCAAAAACCTTATATTTAAATAGAACATTTAAGGTACATATATTATAATTTTTATTATTTCTTGTTTTTACTGATTTTTTTAAATTAAGTGACTAATTACAGACACTGTAGTGTCAGAAAAAGGACTTTTGTTCGAGAGAGAGAGAGAGAGAGAGAATTAAAGAAGAGACTTCACAAAGGAAAGTGTATGTGTATATGTATGTATGTGTGTGTATATATCTCTATATACTTGTTTTAAAATATTCAACACAGATTTTGTTAATGTTTCATCAAGCCAGGCTCGGATGTCTTTAGGAACTTTGCCAGTCTTGTTGCTTTCATTTTTTTTCAGTTTTACTATAAGTTCATGGAATTCTTAGTGCCCCGTTAAAAAATGAGGGTTAAAATCTTAATTTCTCTCTGAGAGTGGTCCATACATATGCATGTGTGCATCCCTTGGAGTCTGGTCCTCTGTATTTCGTTTCGTGGCTGGGAATGAATTTTATTTATTATTAGGGTATTTTTTCAGTGTTATTGTATAGTGAAAGTTCTTAAAAGAATGTGCAGTAAATAATGTTTGATTTCTATCTGGGTTCTCTTAGGCTTGTCCCATGGCAGCCTACAATTTAAGGTTAAGGCTATGTTGTTATTTAAGAATTTTTAGCATCCATCCTCGTATGTGCTGCATAAACAAAACAATTATTCTATTGTGGACCAATTTTTCCTTTTGAAGTGCATAATGCAAAAATCATTTCTCAGGTTTAATTAAGACTGTGTTTGTACATAGATCTGCAGTTTATGAAAGCAGCGAAGCAAAGGAATGCTTTTGTTATGCACAAAATGGAACAAAAAGAGAATATACTGCCTCGATCCTTTCATTAAAGGGAAGAATAAGAAACTGTTAGACAAATTTGGATCTGACTAGATTTTTTTATCTTGTGTTTTTTCACAAATACCAGAAACAGAGCCCTAAGATAGTAATTTGTCAAACTACTTATTAAGCTGGTATTTGAATATGAAAAGGGTATTTCCACCCAGTGCAATATTGCTTTTTGGAAACATTAAAAGTCCTTATGTTAGGGTGGTACTTGAATGAATGCTTTAAAAAAACCTTGTATGCTTCATTTTGACAGCTTCTTTGTACATGTTTTGGAGGGTAAGCGTGTCTGGGTGAAGTGGGACTGAGGATGGAGGTGGTGTGGGACAGAGGCATAGAGACGGAGCTCCTTGCTCTTGAGAAGAGCAGTTGGCACGAGTGTTTCGGGATCTGCATGTAGTTTTTCTAGATTCAACATGAAGAAAATTATTCTAAACTCTAGTGATCTATCTGCCCATACTTTATGCTGAGCAGCATGGACTATTTATCTTTGATACCTGTAGGCTTTTAAGGAGCTTTCTTGATGTCATGTTGAAATCTTATTCCTGTAGTTATGCACATAATTTTCTACCAAATCACCTAGTGGAATTGATGCATAGTTACTTCTCAGGATTTGTTTATTATTGTAGTGGTGAAATCTTTTCCTATCTCTTGGTATACCCATGTGTACTGTTTTCTTTATTTTATAAGCCCCATGAAGGAGGAAGGACTTCCATTTTTGTTCTATTACAGTGGAACTTTTCTTGAACTGTCTTCTTGGGAATTCTAATGTTTCTTATCATTCTTGCTATAGTTACCTGATTTTTTTTCCTCTTTAGATCAATTTAGAGAGTCACAATCAGCACTTTCAGAACCTCGGGAGAGCTATTATTGTGTTAGGAAGAGTAGACATTTTAAATGTGCAGCCACATCACTCATTCACTCATTCAATGAATATCTATGGGTCAGATAGCTGCTAAGAACTAGAGATATTGAGATAGACAAGATAATTCTCTGAAATGTTGTTCAATATTTCTTTTTCAGCTTCTACTTTCTAGAAAATGTATGATACCATATGAAAATATAATTGAAATGGAGAATATAAGCTATTTGCTAGAATGGGGCAAACACATTTCTTGACCTACATGAAAAATATGGGGGCGACATTGAGATTGGAGATGGGGAGAGGGAATGTGGACATTGTGTCCGAAATATGGCAATAAATTATGTCTTAAATACTACTCAATATCCAAATACAGGAGTAAAATGGTTGCAATAATATTTCTGTCAGGTGTACTTCCTTTTCTGACTCTTATTTTATAATTGAGGTCACAACATGCTGATATTCCCAGCATAGAGGGAGAATTGAGGAAGGTAGAGGAAAATATAGGCAAAACAGAACAGGATTTTCATCAGATGGGCATTAGCTTATTTGAAAAATTGGCTCTTGAACTTCATATTTTGGACAATCAGTACAGAGTTCTCACAGGGAGTGTTATTTGCAGCTTTTGCTCTTTTCGAGAAGGCAGCCATCCTTAGACTACCATGTGGTGCTGAGAGAAATGAAGGTAGGGAAAAGAAGGGGGTTTTTTTTGGCTTTTCCCCAAGATCTGTCATTGAGTATTCTTTTTCCTGATGGAGACAGGGGAGGAGACACAGAGAGGAACCTCAGGCCCTGGTGGTGCAGTGGGTCTGCCGCTTCCAGGGGGTGGAATTTCAGCTCTCCACGAGGACCTGAGGAGGCTTATGAGCTTTCCTGTGAATTACTTTCTTTTTCCAACTTCTAAAAGGTTCTCCTTATTCAGCCTCAAGAGGAATGAGGCAAATGCTACAAAGCTTTCTATTCTATGGGCTCTGTGAGCTGAGTGATGAAGCCGAAAGTTTTCTAATTAGAGAAACCATGTTCCCATACATTTAAAGTTAACTGAGAAGAAATGTCTGAGGTACATGAACTGAAGTGTACCTTCATTTGATCTTCTAGAGTTTCACATAGAAACTGATAGATGGAACAACAAATTTATGCAAAATATGTGGATTATAGGACTGTATCAATAGAGGGAGATCAGGAAATAGGACAAAGAAAGGGCAACAAGCAAATCACAGCACTGTCGAAAACCCTGGTCACTAGGGGGTTGGAGAAATTATGTCTCTTGCATAAGTTGCTCCCAGTTTGAAATCTTCTTAGTACACTCCTAAAGCTGCTCCATGGTTGACAGCAGTGTTAGGCTGAGATCTCTTAATCCCTGTATAGATCAGCATCTCTCTAAAATAAATCACTTGACTTTTTCTGCCTGACATTGCGGGAGAAGGCTTAGGAGACTAACACTTAGATTTGAAATGTCTGAAAACTGCTTCTCTATGTGACAATTTTGAATTTTACTTAGCTCTGCCGGTCTTTTTAGCATTCCCAAAGGAAATGGATTATATTTTGCTATCTTTGCCGCAAAAGTGCAAATATAATCATTGTTATTTTCTTGTCTTATGGAATATATTTTGACCAAAATAAGTAGATAATGTGCTGTTTTCAAAGTCTCAACCACAGTGGTTTTTTTTCTTCTAACATTCAGTAATTCACATATTGTTCTTTCTAGGCAATTATAGGATTTTTCAGTTAGTCAGTAATTTACTAAGCACTTATCATTTTTTCAGTGCTGTGCAAGGAATTGAGGCATACAAATGAAATCTGAGGCACAGTTTATATCTTCATGTAGGTTATTACAGTGTTTGTAGACAAATGAAACCAAAGAAGAAGCAACAAAGAACAATTAAATGTTCTGCTGTGTATTATTCTTTATAGGAACCTCTTAGAAGTAAATATTGAATACAGATGAATGAATGAATGAATGAATGAATGAAAAAAGTGTTCATTTAAGGAAGAAATCATTGTGGAGTGGAATGGGTCATTGGGTAGATGGGATATGAGTAGAGCCATGCAAGATAAATAGGATTTGGTAAGTACAGGGGAGTGGAGGAGAGAATGTTGCAGGTGAAGAGAGCAATGGTGACAAGATGGCATCAAGCATGGCATGTGTTCGGGATAGTGAGAGAAGGGATTAGATGAAAATCTTGATATATAAGAGGAATAAAAAAAAGGATTGGGCAATCCCCTTTCTTGACAAGTGGACCTCAATTTTGTGCCTGTCACCAAGTGATGGATCATGATTGGTCTGTCCAACTCAGGACAGTTCTATCTCCTACTTTCTCAGCCTTCTTTGCACCTAGTGCAGCTCTGTGACGTCATTCTGGCCAAACTGAAGATTGCTGATGGCATTTCTGAAAATGTTTTTGTTCTCTTGATAAAATGTTGGTGTCCCTTTCCCCCCTGCTCCCTGCCTTGAATGAAGATGCAAAGTCTATAGTTGTACAACAACCTTTCTATCATGAGGAAAAGGCTAAGAGATATTGTTTCTTTTACTGAACTGCTAAACCCACACGAACAGCTGTCTGCTTCTGGACTTCCTGTTATATGAGGAAAACAACGTCTGTTTATGTAAAACACTATAAGTCATGGTTTTAGTCATTTGAAGTGCTTTAGCATTAATTTTAGGAAGGTTAATCTGCATAGTGCACCAGATGGACTGGAAGTGGGTGAGAATTGAGGTGGTTGTCATAGAAATACAGGCCTGAGGTGAAGAGGTTCTGGGCAAGACTTGTGGCGAGGTGAATAGGGAAGGGGCAGACATCTCAAATAAGCAGCAAAAGAATTCAGTACAGATTCAGTAAAGGATGGAAGAAGCCAAACTTCAAAGTTTCTAAATAGGAAATAAGTGGGATTGCCAAACAGCTTTGGGGATAGATGGATGATGGTTAAAATGAGTTATATTTTAAAGTATGTTTAGTTTGAGATGATGATGGGACATCCAAGTGGAAATGTTCTGCAAATAGTTGGAAATATAACATTTGAATTCAGGTGAATCTATTTAGTGCCTTTGATTGACATTGGGCATGGAAAGACAGAAAAGCATTAAATGATGCCTCCAGTTATGAGTTGAGAGGAAGAATAAAGGTCATTTGCATAAACATGGAGACAGAAAGGAGATAACACATGATTGAAAATTAAACAGGGTACAATTTCATCACAGCACAGAGCACTGAATGGGGCATCAATAAATGCATATTGCAGGGATGAATAAGGTTATCATCAGTATCCAGTACTCATCTAAAAAGATGAGGAATGAGGAGAGAATTTGGTAAATCTGATAAAAAGTGAAGCTGGTAAAAGCAGAACTCCAGTGATTTCTAAGAGAGAAATTTCTATAGACTTGAGAGCCATATATCAGCTGCCCAGATCTGAAAAGAGGATGGAGTTGTGAGAAGGAAAGGGAGTGGAAGCTGAAAGTGACAGTGACAGATCATTCATCGAAAGAGTTGGGAATTGAGAAGAAGGGTTGATTCTTGCAGGGGTGGTAGACATAGAAAAGATGGTTTTAAAAAGACTTAAAACTAGGAGGAAAGAAGTTCTTGTAAAGAACTTATTTAGGTGGGAAGAAAAATACAAACACACAGAGAAAGTAAAGGAAATGGATGGTGTTGGAGCAAGACTTTAGTTTTAGGGCAGTTCAGACATTCCTCTGCAGTTGGAGGCAAGGTTTACAAGGGGGCTCTGGAAACTAATAAGTGGAAGCAAATATACATGAGATCATCTGTCTCCACAGGGTAGTGAAGTCCTGTGTTAGGAGCTGTGCTGGTGATGGGAGAAGTGAAAGGGGAGCTTTGGCAGGGATTAACTCTGGAGCTAATTGTTAGGATGTGTTAAAGAGGCATCTGTGCAAAGATCAGCAGGTCTAACTTGAGTTAGATGGCAAGAATTTGTCAAAGGCAAGGCTGTATGATTTCATATCTTTCTCAGGCAGGACCATAGCAGAGAACCAGGAGCTTGCGGAGAAGACCCAGCATCAGGTAGAGGTTTCATGGGGAGTTACAAAGGTCAGGGAGTCTAGAACAATGTTCCTGGAGAGGGTAGAGGAGGAAAATTCCAGTGTGCCCAGGAAGAGGTGAAAGTCCAAGGGCAGATTGTCCAGAAAACAGGTTTGGAGGGCATGGTCAGGGGAGGTGGAAAAGAAAGGGGTGGTGGCCTGAGCAGTTAAATCCAAATCTCAGATGTGGAGTAGGCCCTTGAAATGATGAGGCCTAAGCATTACCTGTTAGTACCAGGACACAGTGACTTCTTACAAGTAGAGATTTAATTCTTGTTCTAATTTTTATTGTTTTAGAGAAAAGCTTTGGGAAAAATTACATGGCATATGTTCAAAATATACTGGTGTATTATTTACTTAGAAATAAAATGTAGGCCAAGTATAAATAAGGCACAAATCTAATGAGTTTTATCTCACTTTGGTGAGACTTCCTAAATATGAAATAAAAGCCGTCGATGTTCCAATTATAGTAATATTTTGCCCTTCCACATATTCAACTACCCTCTTGCTAAACTCAACCTTGGGTTTCCTACAGTGTTGCTGAAACCTATCATCCATTCACAGTGTCTTCTAGTATCTCTGTGAAGCACAATGTTTAAAATGTTCTTTAAAAAAGCATATTTCTTTAATGAGAAGGCAGATGGCATGTTGCATGATTTCCTAACTTGTATTACTTCCACACTGTAATTGAACTATGTAAAGAATTTAGCTCTCAACTCAGGAGGAATCCTGCGAAACTCAAGTGTATATTAACTTATAGAGAAGCAATTCCTGTATATTGGGACCGATTTAATATATGTTATAGTACTCGTGTTGTAATGTAAGAACAACACATAAATCATAAGAGTTAAAAATGATAGATGCAAATTATAATGACTTTAGTAGGACTTTAAATTCTTATTTTTTTTCTGTTTTTTAATAGCAAGGCATTCTTGTAGAAAATTAGAAAAATAGAAAAAAGTGGAAATGAAATAAAAATTGCTTTTAATCCCAACTTCCTGTAGATAAGCACTATTAGCTTATTTTTTGGTGAGAGAGAGGGTTTTCTTTTTTTGAAACTAGAATCATATTAAACAAACCTTTGTTTTCTACTTCACTAGGTCAGTTAACTTCTAATTCTAGTTTCATTTCTGAAAACTTTGCAAGATCAGCAAGAAAAGGTGTTAGAAGGAGGTAGCACGTAATGTAAGAGTTAGCAGAAAGTTTAATTTCTGTGGGAGATAGAAAGGCTGACTAATTTGCAAACTCTACTAACTTTTTACTTAGAAAAATGTGGTTGCAATGAGTAAAGTCTCCCTCATTGCTAATCTGTAGAAGAAAAAGAATGGTTTAGCTTAATTATGATTTATATTCTTTTCAGGCTTAAGTCCAAACATATAAAATCTTAGTTTTATACTTTTATTATATAGCCCAAAAGGTAGAAATTTATTTTGGTTAATAAGTCCTTTTGTGTTGTCAGCTTATTTTCCTTTTAACATGAGTATATGGTTTTTTTGTGTTATGTTTTGTAATGGAACTCACATGTCCATTAGAGTCAACTAACTAGGCAAGGCAAATTTGCTTTGATCTTCCAGTGTTTATTCAGTTTTTTTTAATAGTGCAGTTTTATGAGGGTTATGAATCCTAGGAATGTAGATAATATGAAACATTTTGCATTATTTTAGGTGGAAAGTTAAACTGTTTATAATTTGGATATGTTGTCCTAATTTTTATTACATAGAGTATTTTCACTGTTATTTTATTAATAATTGTAGAAATATTTGACAGGCAGTTTAACTTGCTTTATTGAATTTCCAAATAGACAATGAGAAGGAATAATTGTTTTGCATTAATTTATATTTAATATAAGCATTTGAGAAGTAACCAGGAGGGGAGGGAAGGAGGAAGACATTCATGGATATACATTCTACAGTAATGGATTTTAATTGCCAGAGATCAATGGATCAGCCAAAGATTCAAATGTTAATTTTTAATGAATGGACATTTACTTAGGAATTGATTTCTTTGGACTCAGATAAAACATTAAAACAACTGAAAACTGTCAATAATGGCATATAATTACCTATTTGAGTTTATGTGTGATTATTTTTGAAATGAAATCATCAGGGATGAGGTAGGGCATAAGGAGGCATAAAAATCTTAGGAGTGAGCCCTCAGGACACAAATGTACATATTAATTTGACAGAGATATTTATTGTATATATCTTACCACTCAATTTCAATTTAATGGGCCATCAAAAACTGCTTGTTGAGTGTGAATTAAAGGAGTGATTGGTGGAGTGGTAGTATAATGTATTAATTGTCTCTTTTGATGTTTTCATAGTTTAAGTTCAAGATCTCCAAACTTGTGGCCTACTGGCCTCATCCAGCCTGCCATCTGTTTTTGTAAATAAAACTTTATTAGAACATAGACACATTCATTTGTTTATATGTGCTACAATGGCAGAGTTGAGTAGTTGTAACAGAGGCTATATAGACTGAAAAGCCTAAAATATTGACTCTCTAGCTCTTTACTTAAAAAGTTCATCAACGTAGTTTAGTTAAACTTTTCCTTTATAGTGTCATATTCTTTAAACCTGACAGCATACCACTGTTTAACATGTCAATGTGGAATCAAATTACCAAGATGCTAAGGGAGATAGAAACCTGTTCTATCTCAGAAACCTTAGAGAACTTTTCAGATAAGACATACATAAATAAATGAAATAACCAGAGAAAAACATGTCATTTTATAATCAAGTTACATAATAGTATCAAAAATACTTCTGCATTCTATATAATAAACATATGTGAATTGAAAGTCACTTTAGTCTGGTCAGAGCCAGAGTCTTCAAAATTACAATTGAGCACACTAATATATTCTGATATTTTTTGATGTTATGACCCAGAAATAGGAACATCAACTTTGTCCTCTATGATTATATGGTTATTTCCAGGTTAACCAGGGTTATAAAGGAATCTGGAGCTATTCTAGAAATTGTGGGGTCAGAAAGAGTGATGTACAAGGCTTTCTTGAGTATGGGCTAGGACAGAGGCAGTTATTTCAGTATAATTCTATGATCAGTGTATAGGTACCCTAGCACAACTGTTTCTGAAGGACACAATTTTAATAGGACCTAAATAGGGAGGCTTGGGATTAAAACATAGTGGAATTCTATCTTTAAGGACTAAATGGAGCTGGAAGAAATAACATGCACATAACTGAACACGGGTGGGGAAAAGTGTGAACTTGGAATAGGCACAAAAAGCAGTTATAAATTGGTCTGAACTTCCATGCAAACATAAGTGATATGAGATGATGTATCTATAATTTGTTTCATCTGCATTTGGTTTTGTATTTTGAGTTTCTTGCATTATAATAAAGAGGATGCCACCTTTAAATAGTGAGTGCTTCTGTTCTATATTGAAATGGCTGTCACAAGGCAGGGAGGTTAAAATCAGACAGTAGGGTACCTATGCTTCTTATGTAACTCTTCCATGTGGCAGATTAAGAACCTTCTATAGTAGAACCCTTTTGTCACACTTCACCAACTACAAAATTCCATAGAATCAAAAGAAAAGAGAGGTTAATGTGGTGGCCTGGATTCACTGGGAAAAGCTTTGTGTACAGTACTGGATTTGATCTCAGTTTCTGAGTAAAGTGTGAAGTTGGCTTTATAAAGAAACAATATGTGGACTCTGGGATTTGAATGAGTGTCTTAGTCCTTTCTGGCTGCTATAATAAAAATACCTTAGCCTGGGTAATTTGTAGACAACAGAAATTGATTGTTCACAGTTCTAGAGGCTGGAAAGTCCACAATCAAGGTACTGGCAAGTTTGGTGTCTGATTAGGGCCTGTTTCCCATTGATGATGCCTTTTATATATGACCAAAGGGGCAAACAAGCTCTCTTGGGCCTCTTTTATAAAGGCATTAATGCCATTCACCTCCTAGATGCTACACCTCCCGACACCACTGCACTGGGACGTTAGCTTCAACATATGAATTTTGGGAGAACACAAGCGTTCAGACCATAGCAATAAGCATGGTTTGTGGGGAAGAAGAGCTCAGGTAAAATGAACAGTTTATGCCTCAGATTTAATAGATTAGTTGAGAATCAGGAAAGGTATGGAGAGATGGGGTGGGAGGGTCATGGAGTATGAAGGAAGTAAGGCACCGTTTTAGTCAGCCTGGTTTGCATGATTCCATTACCTTATGGGGTTGAGTGTTTAATGCTCAGAAGCATTTTCTAGAGTGGATCATACAGAGGTCAAGTGGTATGTGCATGTCTGCTTGGTTTGAGAATCACTGGGTTTGTTTTGCTGTGCTCCTAGTTGTAACTGATGACAAATCACATTCCCGGAGGGAAGGAACATTAAGTAACTGAAATGCAGCAGCATAAATCCTCTCTCTTAATAGGCTGCACCTGTAGCCTTTTGACCTTCTGTTCCAAATCTTTTTTAGAAGAATATAGGGTGTAAATAGGAAATAAATAAAATTGCCTCATGATTTTATTTTACTATACAGCTTGCAGGGAATCTCTTTTGTTTTGCGAGCATTCATAGGGAGAAAGAAACAAAAAGTAAAGATAGGACCCCTTCTCTCATGTATCCCAATTGACTTTCCTAGTAACTGTTGCTTTTTAGTGAAAGTGGATGGCAGAGCAAGATTTTCAATGTAGTTAAACTATAAATTTTTCTAAGGGGGTTAGGTGGTGCTGTCCAACACCCCAGGGAATGGTGGGGAAGCTGGCAGAGGCTGCAGAAACAGCAGGTGCCTATAGGTTTAGAAATTCCCAACTCATCAGGACTGCTGTAAATCACAGCATCCTTCACGCTTTTTGAGTGAAACTTGGCACCTCCAACTTACTACTGTGTGGTGGTCACACTGTCCCTGGCTTCAGTAATATGAATAGATGGCACCTTCCATTGAATGGTGAAAGTGGGCGGGCCTGTGCCAGTAATGATGGATTGGGAGGCTGAAAGATTCTGCAGGGAGGAGAGCAAGAGGATGCCAAGGAAACCTGTCTTTGTGTAATTTAAAAGACTGGTAAACATGAGGAGTTGATGGCACATCTATCACCCATGGGGTCACTGCGTCCTGGAAGAGCTTGTATGAAAGCTCTGAGAAAGCCTTTGGCAAAGATGAATGCCCCAGCACTCAGGTTGGGGAGGGTGAGGGCGAGGAGGTGAGGTTTTGTGAGTTGAACATTTGCTTCCTGAAGTGTTCAGTGTGACACAGAAAGGGTTCTAGCTCACACGTGCCTGGTAGGAGCATGGAAAGGGCTCTGGCTTAATATTCAGGACATCTGCCTGCCACGACTTGTTGTATTTTTTTTATTTTATTTTTTCATGGTTGTTACTGTTTGTAGACAGTGGTAGGTGAGATTTGGAAGAAATAAGAGATTTGAGGAAAATAGACTTTACCAAAAAAGTGAAAGTTACTCTTTTCAGTATCCAATAATATCACTAATACATGGATGCTTGAAGATCCTTTATTCCTCATGGGTCTCAGGGAGGCAGGAGGTGGGGGGAGCAGAGGAGAAGAAAGAAAAAACGGAAAAGAAAAAAGATGCTTTCTATCCAAGTATAGAAAATGGAGATGGAGTAAAGATATCATTTTGGGAACCTTGGGAATAATAAAAAGAGAAGAAAACAATAGAACTCTTTCAGTTCAAGGCTGAATGCTTTAAAAGATTGCTTTGATGTATGACAGGAGAAGATTTTAAAATATAAGTCTCATAGCATTTCTTTGGCTTAGATGGTAGTGTTTAAGTTAAGACTCACATACATCAGTTGGCCAGTTTGAATTATAGGAAATTATTTGGAATTAAAAATTCCTCCTTCTATCTTTTCCCCTAAAAAGTCCCTGTCTTCTTATATGAATTTTCTCTCCTTTGCCTCTTCTTTTCTAATTCTCTATTTTCTGTCATATGCTAAAGAACTGGCAACTATCTCTTTAGAGGCTTCTATGATCCTGGATTAAGCAGTTTGTTATCCAGTCAACACCTTTATGAGCTGTGTTGGATTTTTCGAAATTGGTTTTCTGCAGATAGTCATATTTGAAAGTGCTGTGCAGTGTAATTATTAGAAGGGGAAACATTTTAACATGGTGCAACCACAGTGTGGAGAATGGAAAGTAAGATGAGTGAGTTCTGTCTCTTTGAAGTTCAATTGCTAGACTTTTCCTGGCTAGAACAGAAAATGAAATCAAATTCAAGGATCAGGGATACAGGAAAGTTATGAGGAGAACATAGCCATTAGAAAGGGGACTGAAAAATGAACACCAAGAGGAACAAACACGGGTCTTCCGTATCCATGGGAAAACATTCCATAGGTTCGATGGGGACTTTAAACATACAGTGGATTTTAAAAAATAAACTTTGTATTTTGCAACAATTTTAGATTAATAGGAAATCTGTAAAGATAGCATAAATAGTTCCTGCGTACCCTTTATCCAGCTTCCTCTAATGTTAGCATCTTATTTTTAGTAGTCATGATAAACATGGCTCTATGGTTTACAGATATCACTACTTTCTTATATTATTAGAAGAAAATTAGAAATAATGAATTTTTACTTGAAACTTTATATTTTTGGTTATACTTTAAGAACGTGTCATATCTTCTGAGAGTCCTAGTGCATATACAGTGAGACCTAGTGCATATACAGGGTGCTATCTGGGGAGGGAAAATTGCCTTTTTCACTGTACCAAAAAATTCTGTCCTGCAGCCTTTCTATGAGAAAAAAGTGGGTAAGGTTTGTTTTGGGGCCTTCACCCTCTGTTTTGTACCTTTTCTGTGTGATAATGCTAATTCCTCCTCACCTCCACAGTAAACTGAGGCTCTCAACCTCTCTCTTTTCTCTACTGCTAAAACCAATGCTTAGGAAAGACTCCCAACTGTGTTCACATCCAGAAAAAACCAAAAACACCCTTGAGCACATCTTAAAGAAACTGTTCTTCTCCAGGATTATTTACATTTTGCCAGGGATGCAAAACTTTATGCCCAAGCTCCCCAAATTTAGGTGTGTTACCATAGTACTTTATCCTGGAAAACTGCTCTGACTGGAAATTTTTTTGGCAAATCTCATTTTATATATTAAAATGGAATTACTTTAGGATATAATGTGAAATGTGTGCATTTTTTAAAGGCAAGATTTATCTTAAAATGGGACTCTTTGGTAGTCTCAGGCAGTGTGAAAACCCCAGTGGTATGCCTTTCTGGCTACTTAGGCTGAGAAAAATTGAGAAACCATTGCCTTACACTAGCTGACATAAATTTTGGAAGTGTAATTTTAGCACCAACTGATATAGGTTTTCTGTACTTTTATAACTCATTCTCCCTTTTGGTGAATATAAAATTGCATTCACAAAGTCTGATTAACCCTCCCTTATTGAATATCATTGAATATGTACATTTCAGCATTTGATGAATATTTATAAAATGAACAAATGAATGAAAATATGGAATATTATTATTATGTCGGGCCTTTTTTGTGTCTCCCAAAATCCCCCCTGGGGAGTGCGCACTCATTCCAGGTAAGCCAGGCTCTGCTAACTAATCCCTCATATCCTGGGTCTTGAGAGACCTTGAGATTCAGGCCTTGGCTGCACCATTTGACCCCATGTCTGGTTCTTATCCTCTTGAGCCTATTATTTCCTGGTACGTAAATGGGAATGTCAGTAATCTATTGTGAGAACCACATATAAGAGTGCATTTTAGCTTATGAGCTAGTGGTTGGCCTTTTTGCTATCAGATCTATTCCTGTCTCCCACTCCCCTTGTCTGCATGGCTGAGGGTTCAGCCCCCTGCAGGCTGATTTCCCAACTCTTCATTCCAACTGGGTTTAGCCAGTGAGAGGCACTGGTAGGAAATGGGAAAGTGCAGCAGCTGTGTTTGCTTTGTGGCTCCAGCTTGGATAAGACAAGCCCACTGTGGTTCCAGCTTCTTTCATGACTCTGGCCCTTTTGTGCTGATACTATCACCTTCTTTTATCCCTCCAGCCCAGGAGTGGTTGTAGCTACCTGCTGTTGCTAATCTCTAGGCTGCCTTCTTGTTCTCTCTTGGCTTCTTAGCTCTTCCAGCACTTATATTAAATTTCCTCTCTTTTGAACACTTGGAGTGGTTTCTGTTTCCCTCATTGGACCCTTATTGATACAGTCCATTTCAGTAATCTTGCTGTGAGCTGAGAAGAGATTCAGCTAGGCTGGTTGTGATAGAAATAGAAGGGCAGGAGAGACCTGCCCAAGGAGGAAGGGACAGAGCAGTAGCCTATTGGATAGAGGGGCAAAGATCAGGAGAAACTGGGCAGTTTAGGTAATGGTAACTGCCACAGGTGGAGACAGGCTGTTGGAAGGGGAGCTGAGTGTAGAAGCTATGGCTTTGGTGTAGAACATGTCAGACAAGATAAACTTCATGATTTCACTGCCTCTAAACCCGTTGCCTTTCCCACTTAAGGGTATTGCAGCTGCAAGAGTATTTATGGAGTAGCGTTTCTCTCTTGGGAAAGGGTAAAAGAAGTTCAGAGGAAAGAGAGCAGAGGTAGCTATACTTACGTCAGACAAAAATAGATTTTAAGCCAAAAACTATAAAAAGAGACAAACAAGATCATTACATAATGGTAAAGGGGTTAATTCACCAAGAAGACATAATAATTGTAAATATATATGTACCTAATGTTAGAGTACCTAAATACATAAATCATTTATTCAATGACCTGAAGGGAGAGATAGGTTGCAATACTATAATAGTAGGAGACCTTAACATCCCACTTTCAACAATGGAAAGATCATCTAAAAAAAATTAATAAAAAAAAACATTGGACTTGAATTATACTGTAGACCAAATGGACCTAACAGATATACAGAGCACATTCCATCCAACAGCATCAGAATACGCATTCTTCTCAAGCACACAGAAAACATTCTCCCGGATAGGTCATATGTTAGGCTACAAAACAAATCCTAACAAAATTAAGAGAAGAGCAGTGTGTGGACAGAAGGGAATGCCCTCTGGTGACTTGCTGAGCTTGAAACATATCTCTCCAATGCCATTGACTCAAGCCCCATCTCTGTAACCTTTTCAATGAGTAGAAATGGAGGCTGGCTGCTCAGAAACCATTTGTTGCCAGTTGGGCAGCATCTCTTCACCAAAGGGACCGCAATGTGCAGGCTGTTTCTCTTGCCAGTGGAACATTTGCAAGAGGAGTGCTGTGGGAGGAGATAAAAATTGACTTCCAAATGGCCTGCAGAAATCCAGAGACATTTTTAGGACCAACTTTTAGGTTCAGACTTAATAAGCAAAACAGCAGATACTTAAGGTTTTGTTTTCCCCATGGGTTAAGATAGTTCATAGTGGAGATGGTCAACTTTGCTACAGCAGCTGAAATCCACTTCCTCCGAGGACTGGGGCATTATGGAAAATAATGATCTCTGAGGCAGAGAAATGATTCCACATCTTTGGGAATAATATTTAGATATATTAAGAAATGACCTCAGATTAAAAACATAAAAACATTTTGGCAAATCAGAGAGAGCATATTATATGACATTCACGATGTTTTATATAGTGTATGTGTGTTGGGAAAGAGGAGAAGAGTCTAATAAATGAAGACAAACAGGAAGCCCTTCCCAAAGTCCCTTCCCAAATACTCTTCAGTCACGTTGTACAGGTCGAAGGTTCTGGGAAGAAACAGCTAGTGCTTTGACCTGCTTTCTGCAAATATAATGTTTCCTGTTTGTAGGAACTTGAGGCTGAAAAATGTACAAACCAACTGATTTAAAGCTCTTAAACTCATAATAGTCACAAATCTCTAGGCCTAGTGGTCAAAGCCTTTGTGTGTGTGTGTTTGTGTGTGTGTGTGAGAGAGAGAGAGAGAGAGAGAGAGAGAGAGAGAGAGAGAAAGAGAGAGAGATATTCTAGATGTCCTTGGAGGGTCACATTATATATGATTTCCAGATAGTCTCCAGTTAATTGAATAATTGACTTATGTGAGTCTTAAATGCATCAATATTCAATAGTTTCCCAAACGTTTTATTTTCTGTGATTTTTTTTTCAACTCTGAGTGAATTAGGTTTGGTTGGAGAAAACCATTTATGTTATGTCCTCTAAAATATGGTGAGGTGAAGCATGATTCTCCTTGGAGTGGTGTTTACATTAATAAAGCTTTTTTTCTTTAATCTCACAACGACCTAGATAATACAAAATTAAAATCAACTGTTGACCTCAGGGAGCAAGCAGATTTTTTTGATAAGGGTTGTATAATCACATTTACATCTTTTTCTTTCCTCTTTAATAAGTGATGAAAGCTCCAGTGCTGTCAAAAATCACATTTATTTGTAGTGATAGGGATGAAGCTAATCCTTGTTTCATCACCCCAATCAGCAGTCACACAAATACAATGGAACCTGACATGCTGGCAGCCTCTGCTCAGTGCAGCTTTCCAAGCAACCTCCAAGCTGATGGCTGGAAGTCAAATGGGGTGGGCTAGCTCCAAGTAGGAAAGAAAAATAATTGGTTTTGGAGAGAAAGAGGTTATTAAAATTTCCATATGAGATTCCCACCATTTCTTGGCTTCAGATTGAATGGTAGTTACACTAAGATGCCTCTGTTTCAATTTTGAAATTAAAAGCATTTAAGGAAGTGGAGAAAATTATTATAGACAACAACAACTATTTCAATAACATTTCCCCGCTTTCGGGTTATTTATTGCATTATTAATTACTTGCTAAATAAAGCCAAAAGAACTGAAAAATTTCTAGCAACAAAATTTTTCATCAGGGAAGTCTTTTGGTTAAAGAATTCTTTCCTATCTTTGCAATATCAAGTTGTTTTCCTACCCAAAAGGAATTGATTAGTTTTAAAAATTGTCAAATACGTCAGAGAAAAAGCATAATGCTTTGTATGCAAGCATCAGTGGGACAAAGGCAACTTTTCTGACCATATGGTTTTTAAAGACAGTTGCTTCTGAGTCAAACAGACCAAGGTTTAAATTTAAGACATCTCTCCTTTGACCTAGATTTGAATCTCAATTTATCTTTCCACTGTGTGATCTTGGGCAGGTTACTTAATCTCTCAGCCTCAGTTTCTTCATCTGCAAGTTGGGGATAATGAAACCACCAGGAAGACCTGTTGTAAGGGGAAGATAAGATAAAGTGTGTAAAGTGCTTACATAGCAGAGAGCTTGACACATGGATTCATAATAGCTGTTTTTAAAAAAATTATATTTTTGTGCTATTTGTTTTTGTGACTATCAGCATTTGCCAGACTGCTTACTGCATACTAAATGTTGTCTTCATAGAGTAGTCTCTGAGTGATGGTTGAGACCTCACAGCTTAGACAGATTTGTTAAAACGTTGGGTGTTACCGTCTCTAATTGGGACTCCTGGATACCACATTCAGCACCTGCAGAGCTTTAGCAGCAATGGCAAAAAATAAATTCCATTTCGATCCGTGCTATCCACAATCCTTGATTTTGGCTTTTTAAATAAAATTAAGGTTTTATGCTTGAGGATAGACACAGCACATGTTGAGCTGCTGAGCGAGACTACACCTGGCATGTGTGGGTGCCCTGGTAAAAACCCAGGGAACTTTGCGTTTCATTATATTTTTAATAATACTTAGAAAGTAGCAGAGTTAAACTTGTGAATCATTCTAACTGCTTTTCTTAATGGAAACTGCTTTCCTTTATCTTTTAGTAGTTAATACTTTGTGGTTCTAAATTAGGTTCCTTGATGTGATTGTATTCCTCTCAAACATCATTAAAAACTCATTTTATAATGGAGAGGGTCCTAATGCAAGCAGTCTGGGGAACAAGGCATTCCAGGCTCTTGGTGCTGCTGGGTGGAAGGGGAGGAGGGGCTGGTTGCGATGTGGTCAGGACCCGGGCGTGCTCCTTGGTGTGGGGAGGGGTAAGAGGAGACTAGCATTTATTTACTATGTACTTGATGTTTTGTATACATTGCTTCACTTAATCTTCTCAGTACACCTTTAAGGCAGGTATTATCATGCCCATTTCAGAGGCTCAGAGAGATGATTTGTCCAAGATAACATAGTGAATAGAAAAGCAGAAATAAAGAGAAAAGTAAAATACCGGTTTTGGTTACACAATGTATTTTGTGAAAATCCATCATTGTGTATATTTATAATTTGTGCACTTTTTTGCATATATGCTGCCCTTCAATAAAGAGATACTTATAAAAGCAAACAGTTCTGTGTTATTCAAAGTCTGTGCCCTTTTCTCCTCTTTCATACTGCCTCCAAACTAGTGCACGATGGACGGAACTCTAAGTGCTTTATAGGGAATTTCCGACAGCAGTCACAGCTGGGTGTGGCCAGAAATAGTGCCACCTTTATTAACTGGATCTGATTTGAAAGAATTGACTATTTTCCAGGAAAGATGCATTGAGAGAAGTATAGTTTCCTAAAACTGCAGATGCATATGTGTTAGACTTAGAAAATAATTCAAGAATGGTGTTCTGAAAATGCAGTAAGCTTGTGGCAGAGTTGTTTATAATAATGAAAAATTGGGAAAAAAGGAAATATCCATCAAAGAGGAATTCAATAAATACTATGTGGCTTAAAAATCTACCTATTTTGAACAATGCCTGTGATATAGTGTGGAGAGAAAAATGGTATGGAACTGCATATATAGCATGATGACATTTTTATAGTTATTTTTTTAATATAATATGTTTGCATAAATAAATGGCTGGAAAGATATTTGCTAAAGTATCAATAATGGTATCTCTGCATTTCATGACATTTGTTGAATTTTGCTTGCCTTTTATATGTCTTTCTATATTGTTTGACATTATTTTCCTACAATTCTATACAAAGAAATTTTAATTTTTTAATAAAATAATACCTTTAAGCAAAGGCTGCATCCTGAATTAAGTATATCCCTTCTCAAGGCATCTACTGTAAAGGAGGAAAGATTCATTTTAGTGTATGAGTTTTGACACATCAAAATGATATTACTTTATAGTCAAATCACAGGAAAGTATTTTCAGGGATGACAAGAGCCATTTTATTAGATCAAACACATGCAATTACCAGACTGCTTGGCTTCTTTAAATATTTTTAAAAAATCATTTTGAGGGATATAGTTTATAGTATTAAAAATAATAAACTATTTTCATTATATCCTATCTACCTTTAGCAGATATCATAGCAATCTGAAAAATAGCTGTTTTACTTATCCAAATATACGTACTTTATGATTCAGTTTAAAAAATTCTCCATTCTTTTTAGATTTTAGTATAATGATCAAGACATATAATTGCTTTATTTTATTTTATTTTATTCTATTTTATTTTAGGTACTCCAATCAGGTTGAATAAAGACAGAATAGAAATCATACATTAAATATTCTTGCAAAAACAGGTAATAGAGCAGGATATGACTTTTGTTTCTGTCTTTTTCTCAAAGATTTCCAAGGAACTAACATAAGAGAATCCTGAGTACATCTTGCTGTTTGTGTTATTAATATATGCTGTTTCATTATCTATAACCCCTGACACAAATCATGAGCTCTGGCTGAGTTCATATAATTACTACTACTACCCCCTGAACAATTAGCAGTCCTGACAACATTTGCCCCTTTGGATACGTAGGTCACCTAATCTGGAATACTCTCCCCCACCCTTACCTGAGCGTATCCATCTATCCATTGGAAACCAGCTTAAGCTTTCAGGCCACAGCATACTCTCTCCTTTGGACTTATATACCTATGAAAATGGACAACATGGCTGAAAAAATTCTCTTTCTCATTTGTGAATTGATATGTATGAAATATCTTAGGATATATAAAAAAGAAAATCAAACATTTATATTTAACCAATCTCATTTATTTAAAAAGACCATATGAGGAATAGGAATATTTTTGTTCTGCTAAATCTAGCTGTTTGGTCTGTATAGTACCAGTAAAGTTGATTTTTATATCCTATGTTTTTACATATTATGAGTTAGGAAAATGTCTTTAGATTAACCATGTCTGACAGACATCATCTATTTCACTTAGGCAAGGCATTTCATTTTGGAGGAAAGGAGTACTTTCCTTGCCACAGAAAGAAGAGACCCCGAGGAGTCTGGTGTAGTTAAAAGGAAATAGTTTTAACCTTGAGAAAGTAGGAAGTTGAGTGAGGAGGGGAGAGTGGGTTTGGAGCCATGAAATGGCTGCCAGCCAAGACCCTTGCCTCCTCCACCTGGGACACACACACTCAGAATCTTAAGTAAAATCAGGAAGTTTATTTATGTGTGGGTTTCTGAGGAAATCGGGAAAGGTTCTGGATATTGTTTTGCATGCAGGGACCTTTTAAAATAGAGGTAGCCCAGGCAAGCAGAGCAGGAGAGAGGGCAGTGTGGGGGACATTGCTGTCGCAGGAACTCCAGCTGTGCACGTGGTCAGAGGAGCTTTGGGCTGTCATGGGCTGTGGAATTGGAGCCAGACGGTGCTGAACCCAATCTCTGAAGGTGTCAGGGTTGGCAGGGCCGGGCAAGGGTGTCTGGCTGTATGTAATGTTATGGGCAGGGGATATCCCTTCCCTGCGTACACATGCAGGGGTGACGTGTGGTACTGGAAGCTCACACTGTCTTGATGCTCTCTTTAAAAAGGACCATTAGTCTGCTTTTCTAACCTCTAACTCCAAAAAAAAAAAAAATGAAGAAATCAGAAACTACCATTTCGCTTAAAATGCACACAAATAAAACCTTTGATGTTCTGTCTGTTCATTTCCCGCCATTTTCATAACAGAAAAATGCCCTAATTTTAAGTGACTAAGGTAAGGGCAGTGGATCCCAATTTAGCATTCAGTAGAAAATTCGCTGGCTAATTTTGATAAAGTTACATGAGTGAGTCAGTGAGTTGAAGCTGTTTCTGTGTTAAGTCATTACAGATGTTAAATTTAGCATAGACATATAAACTCCCAAGTCTGGAGACTGCTGAATATTGTAATCTTAAACACACTCTCACCCAAATGAACTGCTTGTTGAATTGGTCTCAGATGAATTTGCCTGCTGAGCTGCCACTGTAGTTCTGGATAAGTCAGACATTTCAATCCTACTGTCACCATCAGGTCTCGCTGTCTGTGGAGGAAGTTTGTGGGCTTGCATGGGAACATGTACATGCTCTTGAAACATTGATGGATTCCTTTCTTTCCTTCCTTACCCCACCCCAAACTTTTGTACGTAACTTTTCCTTTAATATATTTCAAGTTTATGTTTTGAAAATAATGAGTTCAATAGATCAGAGCTTTCTACCTTTGCATTACTATTTGCTTTTAAAAAATGATGTTGAATTCTTTGTTGTAAGATATTGGTAGATTTTGTTTGCTTAAGTGATTTGAAAAATGTCACCTTCCTTAAAATACAATGAAGTAAAATGAACATGAGGAATGTTAATAGGATTGTCTCAGGATCAGTGCACTGATACTGATATCTGAAATACTGTGGTTATTAGCAGAGAGTAATTATCAACCCTAATAAGTTAGCAACTCTCTGGAACTTTCTATGTAACTTTCTTACTAAGCTAGTTTGAGGGTAAACAAGTCCCAATTGGAAGTAAGGCCTGCAAATTCAACCCAGCCAACTGTAATGATTAGCACTGGAAATGTCCCACTGTGGAACTCTAGTTCCATCTGCTCATGAAAAAAAGATTACAGGTAATTATGTCTAGGAATTCAGTGTGTGGGAGTGGATTAGATGTGAAAGGAATGATTGCTGAGAGCCACTGATAATGGTGGGGGGATGTTGTAAGGTTGTGAAAATTTTATCTAAATCCTGTACTTGTTAATTAGTAACTTTTGATACATTTATATCCTGCAGGTAGTGTTTCAATTGTTTCTTGAATGCTAAAAAATGCTTGTGTTGGGGATAATGTTTTCCATTATGATATGTATTACCTACACATTGTAAAGGGATATTAACCATTTGACTCTTCCCTAATGGCCCCTAGCAGTGAAGGAGGGTAGGCAGGGGAGGAGCAGCTGGTACTGAGGAAGGGGAGGGTGAGAGGGGAGTTAGGGGAAATGGTGAAACTGGCTTCACTGTGTAGGGTCTGGGAGAGTAGGAAACACTGGTTTAGGAATTTTCAAATCATTCCTCCCTTGTGAATACATTATTAAGGTAAATAGACATGTTGATTCTTATTTTTTCCGCTCTATCTGTATTGCATGATATTGAGAAGGAATGTATTTTACCCTGTCTAGCATGGCAGTGATTGGACTTTAATAAATGACAGCTCCCTTCTGCTTCATCTGAGTACGTTGAACAGCTACAATTCATTAACCAGAAATTTGACTCATCTAGAATAGGAGTGGGAACCTTTTCATGTTGGAAAGCCTCATTAATTTAGCTATGATCAAGTAAGACTGCATTCAAGAAACTTTAATTAGATATACTTAAAAATGTATGTTATTTTATAAAAATCTAACTACTATGTACTTAATAATTTCAAGAAATTGTAGATGATGTAAACAGATGGAAAAATCTACCTTGTTCATGGATTGGTAGAATCAATATCATTAAAATGTCAATATTACCTAAAGTGATCTACGGAATTAATGCAATCCCCATCAAAGTACCACCATCATTCTTAACAGATCTAGAAAAAACAATTCTTCACTTTGTATGGAACCAGAAAAAACCTCATATAGCCAAAGCACTCTTATGTAAAAAGAACAAACTGGAGGCATCAGTCTTCCTGACTTCAGGCTGTACTACAAAGCAATAATAATTAAAACAGCTTGTAACTGGCACAAGAACAGAGACATTGATCTTTGTAACATGACTGAGATTCCAGACATGAAACCATCTGCATATGATAATCTAATCTTTGATAAACCAGACAAAAAATACATTAGGGAAAAGAATCTATTTTCAATAAATGGTGCTGGGAAAACTGGCTAGCTACATGCGGAAGAATGAAACTGGATCCCTACCTCTCACCTCTCACAAAAATCCATTCAAGATGGATAACAGGCTTAAACCTAAGTCATGAAACCTTAAGAATTCTGGAAGACAATGTGGGGAACACTCTTTTAGACATTCATAGGTAAAGAATTTATGAAGAAGACCCCTAAAGCAATCACAGCAGCAATACAAATAAACAAATGAGACCTGATCAAATTAAAAAGCTTCTGCACAGCCAAGGAAACTGTGTCCTTAGAGCAAATAGACAACCTACAGAATGGGAGAAAATATTTGCTCTCTACACATCCAATAAAGGGCTGATAATAAGAATCTATATAGAACTTAAGAATACCAACAAGAAAAAATCAAACAACCCCATCAATAAATGGGCAAAGGACATGAACAGAAACTTTTCAAAAGAAGACAGAATAATGGCCAGCAAACATAAAAAAGTGCTGAACATCTCTATTCATTAGGGAAATGCACATCAAAACTACAATGAGATATCACCTATCTCCAATGAGAATGACCTTTATCAAAAAGTTCCAAAACAACAAATGCTGGCTTGGATGTGGAGAGATAGGAACACTCTTACACTGCTGGTGGGACTGCAAATTAGTACAACCTCTGTGGAAAGTAATTTGGAGATACTTCAAAGAGCTAAAAATAGAAATATCATTTGGTCCATCACT